>JAVQJX010155746.1:0-13538 GCA_036025115.1 Ambassis agassizii
ACACACACACACACACACACACACACACACACACACACACACACACACACACACACACACACACACACACACACACACAGTAACACGAATGACTGATCCAGAAAAGCAACAAACGACCCATAATGCAACACAACGTTGACTCCTCTCATGTGTTCGGTCAGATCTCAGACAATCAGGACTCTCTGGACATGGACCCTCAGGAGCACTCCTTCACACGCACCATTGATGAGGAGGCGGAGCTTGAAGAGCGAGCCGACCGTGAGAGAGGGGAGGGTCACCAAGACCAGGACGACGAAGAGGAGGACCGGGAGCATGAAGTGATGACAGCTGGGAGTGAGTACAGGATGCTGTGGATGTTTTGCAGTGTGGTGAGGTATTTATGTACACAGTACTGAGACAGGAAGCAGTCAGACTGTGACGAGCTGTTTGGATGGTGCATGAGCTTTAGTTTAGTTTTGAATGACAGGTAAACTGTGGCTGCTGCTCATCCACTAACCCTACATCGTGTGTGTGTGTGGCACAACAGAAATCTTTCAATGTTTCCTCTCAGCGCGGGAGGTAGCTCGCAGTCGAGACCGAGAGCGGGGCAGCAGCAGCAGCACAGGGCTGGGCTCTGTCTCCAGGAGTGTAGGTGGAGGAGGAGGAGGAGGAGAGGAGGACACCATTCTGTCTCAGGAGGGGAGGAGGGGCAGCACAGGTCTGCCTGAGGGTCAGGACCTGTACACGGCGGCCTGTAACTCGGTGATCCACCGCTGCGCCCTGCTGCTGCTCGGTGTGAGCCCGGTGCTTGGCGAGCTGACCAAACAGAACCAGGAGGAAGGCCAGGCCCAGTCTGCCACCGGGACACAGGAGTGTCTGAGCTTCATGACCAGGTCAGAGCAGACGCTCAGAGCTCAGTCTGACTTAATGTGTGTGTCGCACCTGGATGAAACGATTTGAAAGTTCTGACTAATACTCAATATGAATAAGAAAACAGTGAGAGTGTGTCTCTGCACAGCATGTGTCAGACAGAAACCAGCTCTCAGATATTAAACGGGTCAGGACGAGACGAGATGCGCCCAAAGCTGTGGTTAGTCCAACTCAGTTTTATATATCAATGTAGCTCAGATGACAGACTGAAGAGAACAGCTGCTTCACTCTGCTCCTTCAAGCTAACAGAGTTTTTATGTCTATCTGCATATATTTATGTGATGAGCTGCAGCAGCTCTGTCCTGGATTGTCTGCTGATCATCACTGACAGTAAAAACTCTGGACTAAGAGCTGTTCTGAGGCTCCGCCCATCTCCATGTCTGCAACTACAGACAAAGAGGGGGAGTGAGGGTGGAGCTGAGGTGGGCGGGCACTCTCACTCACTTTTGGAGCCAGCCCCTACAGGCTGCAGGGGGAACTACAATGTTTGAACACTTCATGTCTGAACCTTTCCTGAGCAGTTACACAACCCACAGTTGTGTTTTTTTGTGTGATTGTTGAACTTTGTCTGCACTTCATCTTTGCCTGGAGCACCATGAGTCGGGTTACGGCTCTGCTGTAGGTCTGCTTTAACCCTTTAAACTGTTACATGTTCCTGTTTGTGTCTGCAGGAGTGAGAGCCTGAGCGCAGAGAGCCGCTCCGTTCAGAGCAGCCCCAGTTACAGACTGATGAAGTCCAGGAGTGAGTCTGACCTCTCGCAGCCTGAGTCAGACGAAGAGGGTTACACTTTGGTAAAACACTCACTCACACACACACTCACACCAACATGCAGACGCTCTGTGGAGCTACATGTGTGTGTGTTTCCTTTCAGAGTGGACGGAGGAACGTGGACCTGGACTTGGCGTTCTCTCATAAGAAGCGAGGTGAGCATCAGAGCGTCTTCCTGTCACAGTGAGAGCGGATGATGTCTGTGTGTGTCGTCTTTCATACGTTGCTCTTGTCTCTCTGTCTCTCGGTCGCTCTGTGGATAGTTTATTTGCTTCTTTTGGGGCAGTTGAGCCCCAAACACAAGAGGAGCTCCAAGCAAGTAAACGATGGCATGTTTCTTCCTCTGTTACCTCATTCCTCCATGACTCCGCCCACCCCACTCATCTCCTTCAGAACATGAACAGAGATCAGGAGCAGACAGTGGTGCATTTGTCTGCTTGCTGAGCAGTTTCACTTTGATTCGGACTCATCGCTGTTACAGGCAGATTCATGATGGCTGATGAAGGCTTGAGCCTGCATGTAGAATCAGCTTAACCCTCAGAACTGTGAGCAGTGTCTGTGTTCTGATCAGTCAATGCAGCTCCTCAGACATGTCTGAATGTTGGTCATGTGACTGCTGCTCACATGTGATCCATCACGGCTTCCTGCTTCCTTATGGATGTTTATTTTTGGAGGATTGTTTCATAAATAAGAGAATACATTTAGCGTTCTGAGGGTTAAAGGCTACACGGGCCATCCATCTGAAGGGTTCTTCTGTGTATGTTCACATCTGAAAGGCTCTCTTCCTCCTGCTCTTTTTCAGGCCTGCTCCACAGCTCACCCGACTCCCTGGCAGAGTCCTGGTTCCGGGCCAAACTGAGCCGGCAGCGCAGCTACAGTTCAGCTCATTCATACGAGGAGTCGGACCTGGATCTGAGCCGCTCGCTCGGCATCCACGCTCTCATCGACAACATGGTCAGCTTCATCAGCGGCGACGTGGGCCTCGCCCCGGCCTTCAAGGAGCCAGAGGAAAGCATGTCCACCAGCCCGCAGGCCATCATCCTGGCCATGGAGCAGCAGCAGAGCAGAGCGGAGGTGAGGGGGCGCCGGAGTTCATACGTGTTTTTATTTTTACAGCCATCAAATGTCTCAACATGTTGTGTCTGCAGCTGCGGTTGGAGGCCCTCCATCAGATCGTGGTGTTGATCTCGGGCATGGAGGAGAAGGGCAGCCAGCCGGGCGGCGCTGATCGATCCGGCAGCGCCTTCCAGTCGTCCTCCCTGCTCACCTCCGTCAGGCTGCAGTTCCTGGCTGGCTGCTTCGGCCTCGGCACCGTTGGCACCGGCGGGCTGAAGAGGGAGAGCGTGCAGCTGCATCACTACCAGGTCAGAATCGTGCCATGTGATCAGGGGTACTTCCTGTGTTGTTTAGGATTTAATGCAGTGTGTGTGTTTTTTCAGGATGGTGTGAAAGCAGCAAAGAGGAGCCTGCAGATGGAAATCCAGACGGCTGTGCATAAGATCTATCAGCAGCTGTCTGTCACTCTGGAGAGAGCGCTGCAGGCCAACAAGCATCACATAGGTGAGCCGCACACACCTCAGTACACCTGCAGGCAGCTCCAGGCCTCTTCTCACACCTCTCCTCTTCTCTGCCGACACAGAGGCTCAGCAGCGCCTCCTGCTGGTGACTGTGTTCGCTCTGAGTGTTCGCTACCAGCCCGTCGACGTCTCCCTGGCCATCTCCAGCGGCCTGCTGAACGTCCTGTCCCAGCTCTGCGGCACAGAGACCATGCTGGGGCAGCCGCTCCAGCTCCTGCAGAAACCCGGAGTGTCCCAGCTCAGCACAGCCCTCAAGGTGGCGTCCACGCGCCTGCTGCAGATCCTGGCCATCAGCACTGGGTGAGAGAAATGTCTTTATGAGGCTGAACCGCCGCACAGGGACGTGTGTTCACAGTCTGTCTGTCTTACAGGACGTACGCGGACAAGCTGAGTCCGAAGGTGGTGCAGTCGCTGCTGGATCTGCTGTGCAGTCAGCTGAAGAACCTGCTGTCTCAGGCAGGAGTCAGCCTCCTCTCTGCTGGAAAAGACCCAGAAGACACCAAACATGAAGACAGTGCAGACTCTGAGAAGAAGGACTTCAGAGGTGAGCAGGACATGTGTCCTCATTGGTCTGTAAACGACAGTTTAGAGTCCAGAAACATGAATGTTAATCTCCAGGCGTCTCTTCAGCTCTGATCCGCAAACAGCACACGGCCGAGCTGCACCTCGGAGACTTCCTGGTCTTTCTCAGGCGGGTGGTGTCCTCCAAGGCTATCCAGTCCAAGATGGCCTCCCCTAAATGGACTGAGGTGCTGCTTAATATTGCGGCTCAGAAGTGCTGCTCAGGTACAACCCGCCCTCAGAAACATCAGGTGACGATGAAACATGTCTGCGCACGTTAAGATGTTCGCTCTGTGAATGCAGGGGTCCCTCTGGTGGGGAACTTGAGGACTCGTCTTCTGGCTCTGCACGTTCTGGAGGCCGTCCTGCCTGCTTGTGAGGCCAACATGGAGGACGACCAGATGACACAGGTACGTCTGAGCTGGTCCTGACGGGAGTGTGCTGTCGGTCAGTCGGCTGACGGTGTCTCTGTCCTGCAGGTGGTGGAGCGGCTCTTCTCCCTGCTGTCTGACTGCATGTGGGAAGCTCCCATTGCCCAGGCCAAACACTCCATCCAGATCAAAGAGAAGGTCCAGGAGCTCAAACTGCAGGTGAGCAGCCTCGGCTATGTGATGACGTGACGTGAACATGATGCTGTTTCTGTGAGCAGCTGACGGTGTGTTCAACCTGCAGGGAGAAGCTGAGGAGGAGGACGAGAACCTCCCCATTCAGGAGGTGTCCTTCGACCCGGAGAAGGCTCAGTGCTGCGTGGTGGAAAATGGGCAGGGGCTGACACACGGCAGCGGGGGGAAGGGCTACGGCCTGGCCTCCACAGGGATCTCTTCTGGATGCTACCAGTGGAAGGTGCAGCTTTGACCTTTATCTGTGACTGCAGCTGTTTTTTTTTTCTCGTGATGACCTTCATGTTTTATCCCGCTCAGTTTTACATCGTGAAGGAGAACCGAGGTAACGAAGGCACGTGTGTCGGCGTCTCCCGGTGGCCTGTGCACGACTTCAACCACCGCACCACGTCGGACATGTGGCTGTACCGAGCGTACAGCGGGAACCTGTACCACAACGGGGAGCAGACGCTGACGCTCAGCAGCTTCACGCAGGGAGACTTCATCACATGTGTCCTGGACATGGAGGCCAGAACCATCTCCTTCGGGAAGAACGGAGAGGTCCGAGGCTTTTCTGCACTCACTGTAAGCTTATCTGTGTTCTCTCTCACTAATCTGTGACGTGTGACTCCACAGGAGCCCAAGCTGGCCTTTGAGGATGTGGATGCCACAGAGCTGTATCCCTGTGTGATGTTCTACAGCAGTAACCCCGGAGAGAAGGTGAGAGGCGTGGACAGCAACGGTCACAGGACGGCGTGTCTTTGTGTTCTTTAGCAGCATCTGTTCTGGTCTCCAGGTTAAGATCTGTGATATGCAGATGAGAGGAACGCCACGTGACCTCCTCCCCGGCGATCCGGTCTGCAGCCCCATGGCCACCGTGCTGGTCGAAGCCACCACACAGCTGATCCGCATCTTACACCGCACGGACCACTGGACCCACCGCATCAACAAGACCATGGTGGAGCGCCTTCACAAGATCAAGCCGTGCTTCAGAGACTCGGCCAGCTCTTCCTCAGGCGGCGGCGGTCAGAGGCTGAAAAAGAGCCGCTCGGTGCAGAGCCGCGAGGAGCACGACGCCCAGAGGGAGAGCCAGGAAACCGCAGCCAGGACGGAGGAGGAGCGGGGCCGGCACGGACGGCAGCACGGACTGGGCGAGCTCTCGGAGCACCACCTGAGGACGCTCTGCACCGACGTGTGGCCCGTCCTGGCGGTCATCAGTGGGGCGGACGCCGGGCTGCGTGTCGGCGGCCGATGTGTCCACAAACAGACCGGGAGGCATGCGACCCTGCTGGGTGTGGTGAAGGAGGGCAGCACCTCCGCCAAGGTGCAGTGGGACGAGGCTGAGATCACCATCAGGTACAGAGCTGAAGGGTTTGCTGTTTTTCTGTGTGTGCATGCTGCTCTCTGTGTGAGGCAGACTGAGCATGTGTGATGACTCCTCTTCAGCCTCGTCCTTCCTCCTCCCTCTGACTGCTCTTTTATTCTCAGCCTTCATTAACCGGTCACTCTTTGTGGAATGCCCACTCCCACTCATGGCGTCTTGCATGTAGCACTCTTTCTCTCCTGCCCTCTCCCTCACTTTGTGTTTCCTTCCCTTTGTCACTCCCTTCTATTAAAGCTTCCCAACTTTCTGGTCGCCTAGTGACACTCCGCTCTACAACCTGGAGCCCTGCGAGCCGCTGCCCTTCGACGTTTCACGTTTTCGCGGCCTCACCGCCTCGTTGCTGTTGGATCTCACCTACCTCACCACCATCCACGAGGAAAACGCAGCCAAGCTCAGCGCCCGACGCCACGAGAAGAGGCACCGCAGCGCGGCCTCGACCGGGCACGAGCCGACCGGGCACGAGCCGACCGGCAGCGACGAGAAGACGGAGGGCGAGGGGCATAACCGGAGTGAACAGAAAGAGAGTGTCGGAGCGGCATCTGGAACAGCTACGACTCCCACGACCTCTGACCTGCGTGTGTCCCACAGCCTGGACGAGGTCAAAGCTCACGTGGCGCCCAACTCCAAATCGGAGAGCGAGATCTCCTCTGTGGCCGGGGGCAGCGAGAACCTTTTCACCGCAGCGCCTCACACCCCGGCTGAGGCCAGCCGAAAGAAAGGCCACGAGCACAGCGGGCGCGGTCACGAACCGGGTCTGTCCTCCATCGCCACGCAGTCAGAGATCCATGCGGTGCAGCTGTCCTACCTCTACCTGGGGGCCATGAAGACGCTGAGTGCCTTGCTGAGCTGCGGCAAATACGCCGAGCTGCTCCTGATCCCAAAGGTACAGGATTTTTTGTCTGATTTATCTCATGAGTCTGTTCTTCCTCCTGAATGACCGACCTGTTCCCTCCTGACATTCAGGTTTTACCAGAAGCAGCTCCCAGTGGCCATAATGCCGATCTGAACAGCAGCACTGCGGGGAGCGCCGCGGCCACGTCGCCTGTCTGCCAGGAGGAGGTGGAGATGCGCGCCGCTCTGCAGTTCCTCATGCGTCACATGGTGAAGCGGGCCGTGATGCGCTCGCCCATCAAGCGTGCGCTGGGTCTGGCAGACCTGGAGAGGGCGCAGGCCATGATTTACAAGCTGGTGGTGAACGGGCTGCTGGAGGAGCCGAGCGGAGGGAAAACGAAGCCAGGTGAGAGAAGCAGCCAGAAAGTGTCTGTGACTGTATGATCACTGTTAGAGGTGACTCGGCCGTTTGTCTCCTTCAGGGGTGAGGACTGAGCCGGAAGGAGAGGGGGAGGCTGCAGAGGGGGAGCAGCTGGCACAGACCCCCGTCACCACCAGCCCCTCTGCCTCCAGCACCACCTCCTTCATGAGCTCCTCGCTGGAGGACACAACCACCGCCACCACACCTGTCACTGACACAGAGACGGTCCCTGCCTCGGAGTCTCCGGGCGTCATGCCTCTCAGCCTCCTCAGGTCAGAGCGGACGCCTGATGATCATCTCCTCACGTCGTCCCGCTGATGATGATTTTAACCCTCCTGTGTGTTCTCAGGCAAATGTTCTCCAGCTACCCCACCACCACCCTGGTCCCCACACGCCGCGCTCAGACTCCGCCGGTGTCATCTCTGCCCACGTCCCCGTCAGACGAAGTCGGCCGCAGGCAGAGTCTGACCTCCCCCGACTCGCAGCCGTCCAGACCCCAGAACAGAACAGGTACCTGTAAGTATGCTGACACCTGGCAGCTCAGACGGGACGTTCGCGCCTCTGATCGAATCACCTCTCCGTTTGCTGCAGCTCTGTCGGACCCCAGCAGCAGACTGTCCACCTCTCCCCCTCCACCCGCCATCGCTGTGCCTCTGCTGGAGATGGGCTTCTCCCTGCGTCAGATCACCAAAGCTCTGGAAGCCACCGGTCAGTACGCTCCCCCGTTTAGTTTAATCTGCATTAACAGAAACCAACGACTGTTCTGATGTGTCGCAGGAGCACGAGGAGAGGCAGACGCCCAGAACATCACTGTGCTCGCCATGTGGATGATAGAACATCCGGGCACCGACGACGAGCGCGACGAGCCCCACAGCAGAGGAGGTGGGTCTGACTCCTCCTGTCCCGGTGCCATGGCCTCCACTGGAGGCAAATCTGTGGACAGGAGCTCGTACTTGTGCTCTCCAGGAGACATCGCCAGTGCGGATGGCTCAGAGATGGAGGAGGGCTTCAGTGAGAGGTACAGCTGATCGTTCAAAACGTTTTTAAAGAAAAACTTGTCTGTGAGTGTAAGTCTGTATGTGTGTGCTGTGCAGTCCTGATGGTCTGGAGCAGGACAACGCCTCCAGCGGCGCTCCTCTCAGAGGCCGCTCTGCTGTTGGACGGAAGCCGCGCTTCGACCTGGCTGCTCGCACCCTGCTGGCCCGCGCTGGTGAGAACATCCCTGCTTTGATTCAGCTTTCTCCTCCTCTCTGCAGCTCAGTTAAACAGCTCTCTCTCTCTCTCCTCAGCTGGGCTGTACCGCTCGGTGCAGGCCCACCACAGCCAGTCCCGGCGGGAGGCGTCCTCCCTCCAGCAGCAGCAGCAGGACCCCGGGGCCCTGTACGACTTCAACCTGGATGAGGAGCTGGAGATGGACCTGGATGAGGAGACCATGGAGGCCATGTTTGGTCAGGACCTCGCCAGCGACACTGACATTCTGGGAATGTGGATCCCGGAGGTACTGGACTGGCCAACATGGGTGTGTGTGACTTTATGCTACGGCCTGAGCGCTGCCATCTTCATCCTGCTGTTTACCTGTCACTCACACTAACACAGCGCAGGTCCTCTGAAAGCTTCAGACCAGCATGAAAGGAACAAAACGAATCAGCCTCATTTTTATTTTCACTGATTCATGCTTCATAACTGATTTCATGCATGACGGCTTCACTCTTGAAACGCTGACAGTGTCTTCCTGTTTTTTAATGTGTGTGTTTGTGTGTGTACCTCGCAGCACGTGTGTGAGACTGACGATCGAGACGAGGTGGTGGTGTGCGAGCTGTGCGAGGCCAACGTGGCCAACTTCAATCAACACATGAAGAAGAGCCACCCGGGATGCGGGCGCAGCGCCAACCGACAGGGTTACCGTAGCAACGGATCATACGTGGACGGCTGGTTCGGTGGGGAGTGCGGCAGCGGGAACCCGTACTACCTGCTGTGCGGAGGCTGCAGAGAGAAGTATCTCGCCATCAAGAGCAAGGCCAAAGTCCCGATCGTGGAGAGGTGAGTGTCGGCTGTGCATCGGCTCAGACGGATCAGTAACGGCACTCTGAAGTCTCCTCTCTTTGTTCTGTTCTCAGGTATAAGGGCCAGGCTCCTGACCTGCTGGGAAAGCAGGACAGCGTCTATGAAGGTAAGACCGGCTGATGATCTGATGTGTCTGCTCGTAGCGCTGAGTTGCCCTCAGTAACTGTGACTTGTCCGTCCTCCCGCAGAGGACTGGGACATGCTGGACGTGGATGAGGACGAGAAACTGACGGGCGAAGAGGAGTTTGAGCTCCTGGCCGGCCCGCTGGGTCTGAGCGAACGCAGGATCGTCCCAGAGGCCGTCCAGTTCCCCGACAGCGACCCGCTGGGAGCCTCTGTTGCCATGGTGACGGCCACCAACAGCATGGAGGAGACTCTGCTGCAGATAGGTAAGGAAGTGATGGAGTCACACGGACATGGAGTCAGACTCATCAGTGGAGTAACGGTGTGTTCCTGCTCAGGATGTCAGACGTCGGTGGATAAGAGCTCCTCGGGCAGAGTGACGCTCGGCGAGCAGGCCGCCGCTCTGCAGAACCCTCACGACCGGGTGATGGCGCTGAGGAGGGTGACGGCTGCAGCTCAGGTGCTGCTGGCCCGGACGATGGTGATGAGAGCGCTGTCGCTGCTGTCCGTCAGGTACAGACCACACGGTCGCAGTGACTCTCCACGTCAACCTGCACTCTAACCTCTCTCCTCCTCCTCTTCCTCCTCAGCGGATCGAGCTGCAGCCTCGCGGCCGGTCTGGAGTCTCTCGGGTTGACCGACATCAGGACTCTGGTCCGGCTCATGTGCCTGGCAGCGGCAGGCAGGGCCGGCCTTTCCACCAGTCCCACAGCCGGCTCCGGACACGCCGAGAGGCCCCGTGGCACGGCGAAGGCCAGCAAACCCATCTCCTGTCTGGCTTACCTCAGCACAGCCGTGGGCTGCCTGGCCTCCAACAGTCCCAACGCTGCCAAGCTGCTGGTGCAGCTCTGCACTCAGGTACACAGTCCAGCATGAAGTCCTCCACACAGACAGACACACAATGAGAGAGCAGGCAGACGTGTGTGCAGAATAACTCGGACTGATCCTCTGAATGTTGGTCATGTGATCCGTCATGGCTTCCCGCTTGTTGCTGAGGAGTTTGTTTTTTATAGAATCTTGTTGCTTTCTTTATTAAATCCTAACATGTAAAAGATCTTTTCATGTCCTTCAAACAGAAGCTGAAGTTTTGACTCTTTGTGTCTTTCAGAATTTGATATCTGCGGCGACCGGCATGAACCTGACCACGGTGGACGACCCCATCCAGAGGAAGTTCCTACCGAGCTTCCTGCGCGGCGTCGCCGAGGAGAACAAGCTCATCACCTCACCCAACTTTGTGGTGACTCAGGCGCTGGTGGCCCTGCTGGCCGACAAAGGAGCCAGACTGCGGCCTGCGTACGACAAGGCTGACATGGAGAAAAGAGGTCAGTGGCCAGAGAGCCGCCGTTCTCTCTGTTTGAGCACATTTGTATTTGTGATGTCATCATTCATCTTCCTCTCTGTTCACTGCGCTCACTGTGCTTCGTTTCCATCGCTGCTCCCCTCACTCACCGACCGTTCTTCTCACCTTGTGTTCCGTGTCGAGCAGGTCTAATTGCGCATTTGTATGCCCATCCCTCCCATAATCCCTCCGCTGTAGGCCCTCTGGAGCTGGCCAACGCTCTGGCGGCCTGCTGCCTGTCCTCCAGGCTGTCCTCGCAGCACCGTCAGTGGGCCGCGCAGCAGCTGGTCCGCACCCTGGCCGCCCACGACCGCGACAACAACCAAAGCCGGCCGCAGACCTTCGCTGACATGGCGGGGGACCTGCGGAAGTGCTCCTTCATCAAACTGGAGGCTCATCAGAGCAGGGTGGGCCGCTGTCCGACACACAGCAGGCAGCAGGATGTTCCTCTGAGTCTAATCAGGCTTTTCTCCAGCAGGTCATCACCTGTGGCTGGTGCAGTAAGAAGGGCCTGTTGGCCACCAGCGGTAACGACGGCACCGTCAGAGTGTGGAACGTCACCAAGAACCAGTACACACTGCAGCAGACCTGCATCTTCAACAAGGAGTAAGGACTCACAGCACACAGGCATCGTTTTATTCATCAGTACTTACCCATAAAGAATCGATCATATCACCGAGAAAACTAACGTCAAAATACAACAATATATCAGATAAGTATTTGTGCATTATTAGTTTGTGTTCGACATTAAAATCCGACAGTGACACATTTTTCATTTTTTCAGTTAAACAATCTGCATCAGATTTATGAACATCAAAATATGTTTATACAACCTTAAATTAAACGAATAATAATGTGGAGCTGTGGATGGGAGGAAAGCCACACGAAGGCCAAAGTTAATGACTGCTGATCGTTTCCCTTTTAAATGGAATCTGCTTCAGCCTCTCTGATCCCAGAGTCTGTAATTAAATGTGATAATGTTTTAAATTAAATGATCCGATACTCGGGTACATGCATACATGCTAACTTTATCGATACCAACATGGCGGCGGTGAGAGCGTCCTCCTCCTCACAAACAAACGCTCAGCTGTCTCATTCAGCAGCCTTCAGGTTCAGGTCTGCAGGAAGACGCTGCAGCTGCACACACTCATCTGCATGTCGTCTCGTCTTCACTCACATGAATGCTAATGTGTTGATGTTTCCTGTGTGTCCTCAGTGATGGCTCCTCGGAGGACGGCGTGTCGGGTTTGGGCTCCCCCAGCGATCCGTGTCTGTCTCCGCTCGCGTGGAGCGTGACGGGAAAATATCTGGCCTCTGCTATGGAGAAGATGGTCAACATCTGGCAAGTCAACGGTAAACGGATATGTGATGTCACATGATCAGTCAGTGTGTTCTCATTGGTCACAAACAGACAGCAGGCAGACGTGTGTGTGAGGAGCTCAGACAGGATTTTAACTCTCCTCATGATGAGTCTCATTTCATTTGCCTGTGAGGTCCACAGACTGTGAGGGTGAATTAAGATTTTATAGCTTCCATCATAAATAAACGTGCCTGAGGCCTGGAGGAGGTCCAGTCATCATTTCCTGCCTCTTACCGCTCCCTGCGGCGCGCTCCATCTGTCCACCTTCACCCGCCTCCCGCTCACGGTGCCGTTTGTCCCTCTGGTGTTTTAAAGTCCCTGTTTTTGTTCGCTGAGCTCTCTCCGTCCTCCCTGCAGGTGGGAAGGGTCTCCTCGACGTGCAGCCTCACTGGGTGTCGGCGCTGGCCTGGCCCGAGGAGGAGGCCGAGTCCCTGTGGAGCGGGGAGCCCAAAGACATGCTGCTGGTGGGCCGCATGGATGGATCCCTGGGCCTCATCGAGGTGCTGGATACGTCCAGCATGCAGCGCACCGAGCTGGAGCACTGCTACAGGAAGGACGGTACAGACCGGGGGGGCGTCTGTGGTCACAGTAAACAGTTCTGCAGGTGTCTGATGTTTGTCCTCTCTCAGTGGCAGTGATGCACATCGCCTGGTTCAGTGAAGACAGGCCCTTCGCTGTGGGCTACGCCGACGGGAAGCTTCTGATCGGATCCAAAGAGCCGTTAGAAAAAGGAGCCATCGTGGTCATCGACGCACACAAGGTGAGCGGCCAGCTGAGATGCTTTAAAACCTCACAACCAGGTCACATGCAGACTCACAGCTCAGCTCTGTTCTGCAGGAGTCCGTCGTCTGTATGAGGTGGAGCCCGTCCGGCCAGATGCTGCTGACCTGTGCCAAAGAGGAGACGGTGAAGCTGTGGGCCAGTCCGGACTCACAGCTGGGCTCCGGGTCCGGCTGGCGCTGCCTGCGGAGCCTCAGACATCCCTCGCTGGTTAACAGCGTGGCCTGGTGCAGCCTGCAGGGACGGGGCGCCAAGCCCCTCAGCATGTTCGGCGTGTAGGTCTCAACACGTCACAGAGGGAAACGCCCTGAGCATCAGTGTGTCTGTGAGGTTTGACCAAGTCCCCGTGTGTTTCAGGTGCTGTCAGAATGGCCTGGTGTCCATCTGGACCGTCCCTCAAGAACTCTCCCACTTCCCAGAATCCTCCGCCTCTGAGTCTGAGGGATGGTGGGAGACTGAAGCAAAGTCCAAATTAACGGTAAACATTGTTATTTTGTGGACACACACAGATCAGTTTGAGCGTCGGTCTCACCTGGTGATGTGTTGCAGTCCTCCTGTTGGTCAGAAGATGGCGCTGCATGCGTCTTCCAGCTGAAGGGACACATCACTCCAGTACGAACGCTGGCCTTCAGCCCGGACGGTTTGGCTCTGGCCTCTGGAGGAGTGGGAGGCCTCATGAACATCTGGTCTCTGCGAGTAAGACACACACACACACACACACACACACACACACAAACACACACACACACACACACACACACACACACACACACACACACACACACACACACACACACACACACACACACACACACACACAC
>JAVQJX010155759.1:0-11072 GCA_036025115.1 Ambassis agassizii
CACACACACACACACACACACACACACACACACACACACACACACACACACAAACCAGCGCACAAGCTCTCAGAGCAGATTATCGTCTGCACAGACGTGGACAAAAACTGCTGTTCCTCATATGGCCACCAGAGGGTGCATCAATTTAATCAAGTTAAAATTCTGCATGATTGAGCGCACATCACACTTTGAGTGATGGATCATGTGTTGATGCCAAGATGGCGGCCGAGAAGCTCTGCAATCATTGAACAGCATCACAGCTCATGTGATGCTGTGATGCTCAACACACGTATGAGACAACACCTCAGCCTGAACTGTGAGCTTGGTTGATTCATAAATCACTTTGAATCACTTTGAACTCCTGTTAAAGTCACTCACCACGTCTGTAAGTGCCCGTATCATGGAGGGAATTTATTTTTTCCATCCATCTCTATAACCAAATCCACTTAACTGCTACAAATGTGATCTTATTTTAATCCTGCGGTGGCTGCAGGCAGAGGATGGACATCACTCTGTCCAGAGCCAGAGACGATTTGGAGGATTATGACTGTATGTCAGCCATGCAGGCTAACAGGAAGTCAGTCAGTGAAACGTCCCGTCAGTCACACAGCATGGACTGGATTGACTGGATTTATATAGAACTGTCAGGTACATGTGTCCCGGTTCGGTGTGTGTGTGTGTGTGTGTGTGTGTGTGTGTGTGTGTGCACAGCAGGTAACACCCACTGACACAGAGACCAGTGCTGCCAACTTGGCCACTTTCTCGCTAAATCTGGTGACTTTCCAAATCCTCTAGCTGACTTTTTTTTGGTCCAAAACGACTACCGACTCTTGTGAAAGCACATAGGAAAAAAATTAAATAATTAGACAATAATTAAACAATTAGGTTATACGGCATGTTTTCTGCTGAAGTTTGGCATTAACAGAGTGTTAGAAAGTAGAAAAACCTCAACAATGTGAAAACTGTGACCTCAGAACATGAACTAATCCACATATAAAAAGTCTGATTCAGACTTTAAACTGGTCCCAGTGTGTGAAAAAGTACTCTGATTACATCTGTCTCCAGTCTCAGCCTGTGAAACAGATCGGGGTCAGATCAGAGAACAACTCTTTGTATTGGTCCCGTTTGTGTTGAGCCTGTTTCTATTTAAAAACCAGCAGCAGTATTGTGTTCGGGGAAAGTGAACGGGCATCACGGACGCCTGCCGACTGCAGGTCCCACCGCTATAAAAGCATCTCTACTCCTCACACACTGCTCTCATATCAACAGGACTATTCTGAGATGCTTTATGAGTGCGGCCCGGCCGGCCTGTGGAAACACTGATGCTCTGTTCTGAGTTTCTCCTCCCTGCCTGCCTGCTCTGCTCTTTTTCCTGGATTTGGAAGAGACTCTCATCTGGGCTCCCCTGGCAGAGGAAGAGAGGACTCACTGCTGCTTAATTAATGGTGGAAAAAAGCTTAACGACTCACAGCACGAGAAACAGAGACAGAGAGAGAACAGTCGGATGTCTCGCCACAGGAACTCCCTGCAACTTAGACCAATTACACAACAGCAGCAGCCTACTGAACACACGAGAATCAAGGTTTACTATGAATGAGTGCAGCTGCTATTCTAACATATTGTTTTATGTGGAAATTCTACAACACAGAGACGACAAAACAAGGAGCTCATTTTGTTTGCTAGAGGAAGTAAAGTGACACAATAATTGTGTGTAACCAAAGAAAATGAAAGTTTCTGCCTCCATAAACAGGACATGCTCCCGAGTGTCCTGAGGATGAACTCTGTGATCACATGCTGATGCTGTATAAATACATAGCGGAACATTTCTGCTGCTTTTGGATTTTTGCAAGGGTTCCTTTTAACCTAGAGAGCAATAATGCCAGATTTACAGAGTTAATCTGTGTAACTGTCCGAGTACAGAGACTTAAGGAACACTGACAGGTTGTAAGTTTGCCTTGAACAGCAGAGTTTACATGAAAATACGGTCAGAAATGAAATCTGTCAGTGAATGTGGCACAGATGCAGGAAGTCTTCATCACCTCATCAGAAGTGTCAGGAAATCCAGCAAAGAGGCCTGCAGTTCCACAAACTTTGTGGCAGTACAGGCTCTGCTCTTGTGAAATGGACCGGCCATGTTTTTAGACTTTTGTACAATATCATTAGGGTCACTGGGTGAGAAAAGTTTCCTTGCATAACAAAAAACATAAATTTCTTCCTGCTGTGCTTCACTATTCTTAGCCGATACTGTTCTGCATGCACTTCAGTGGAAACACAAATCTAGCAAGGTGTAAGATGACCAGGCGACACACTCTTTAAGAACAGTGCGCACACACACACACACACACACACACCACGTAAAGGGGAAAGCCCCTCATCTCTAAAAGCAGTGAATATGTGTGACCGAGCGAGCGGGCTTGAGTTACAGCAGGAGAGAGAGAGCAGCTCCAGCAGATGGCCTCAGCAGGTGACTGTCTGAAGGTTAATTTGGAGGATTGTATGTACCGAGTATGACGATATTATGTATGTACACAAGCTCACAAACAGCCAGCATAAAGGTAAAAACAGTCTGAGTGGGGAGCATTACGGGAAGCAGCCAGCAGACATGCAGGGCTGCTGATGGAGGAACGTCATGGCGCTGTGGGTGTGACCTTTACTCTGCTCACTGCTGCTGCCGCCAATCAATAATATTTACATTGATAAAGATGCTGCACACTGTTACAGCTGCACAGGCGAAGGCGTATGACATCATGTGAAACAGGAAAAAGCAGAGAGAACTGACACATAATAAAGTGATGGTCCCTGAATGCATCATGTGTGCACATATTGTAGTATTTTCATGATGATAAATTGCTAACTTGTCTGCAGGGAAGCAAAAATATGAGCATAAAAACCAGGAAGAATTACAACATTGTCCTTGAACGCATCATATGCACTGTATAGTTCTCACAATATAACTGTCAAACTTGCTTTATTCTACAGTTACAAATCCTCCAAAAATGAAATTTTACACTCTTCAGCAACAAGCAGGAAGCCATGATGGAGTCACACGTGACCAGCGGTCTCATGACCTACATTCTGTCTAAGTATCCGTCTAAGAAAAAGACTTCTTTCCCCACTCTTGTGCAAACGATGAAAGAACTAACAGGAAAAATATAAACAAAAGGAAGAATCAGCTGCACACACAAGAACCATCAAACTGAAAGTGTGCGTCATGTTTCCCAGCAGTCACTGCTGCCATACAGGACACATAAGCCACTGAGGTTAAACATTACATAAAGGATTACAGCCAGAAGAGATGATATATACTGACTGTCAAAACATCTGTTCTCTTTGGTCTTCAAACCAGGGGGACAGATGTGAGCCGGCAACATGGCCGCCGTCAGCTGTCTCTACACATCTACAATCAACAGGAAGCTGGCTCACAACCAGGCGAACCAACCATCCTGATGCTGTGTTAACATTCCCCTGCGTGCACATATGTGAACACACACGCATGCAGCAGGACTTTGTGCTGACACAGTACGTGACAAAGTTCAATTTGACTGTAAAGATAAAGACATGATATTAACCTCCGCAAGGAAATATGACACCTTCGAGTGAAACAGCTGTAACCGTGGCAACCAAAAAGCATCAAAAGTGCTACAGAAGTCAAGAAACGAGACCTATGTGAAGATTTGTAGACGAATAAAAAGAATCTCATGATGAAACACGCACATGCTCAGTACAGGTAACAGGCAGGCCTCGGTGTAATGGAAACACTCAAACATATAAATATATATTCATGACCAAGATACAAACAGGCCGTGCCCCTATCTCTGTGTTCTCAGGTCTCATATAAGCGTCCCTGCAAGGCGCCAGGCTGCTGTCAATCATTAACACATGCAGCCATCCTGGGTAAACTTTGCTCCCTGCTACTGTAGCCAACACCACGACAGATGGCCGAGCAGCGGAGGCCACGGCCACTTTCACTACAGTATGTAGGCAGCAGAGTGTTACAGGTACTATATCGAACACATCATTCATTTTGAACTACATGTAAACAGTGGTATCTCTCTTTAACAAATGCACCTCCTGGTTTGATTAAATGACGCTCAGTGGGGTCAGAGGTCACATCCCCCTATACACTTCAATACATAAACACCACAGAGCCAGCATCAGGCCTTCTTCAACTGGTTTCACCTGGCCTGTGAATGAGTTGCTGATTGTTATATATTCACAGAATTATTCTACACTGTAATGGATCAAATAATGGTTGCCATGGTGATTTAAGCCTGATTCTGCATTAGTGTTTTACCAACACGTAGCCCTCTGCAACAACACAACAAGATACGCTCTCTCTCGCTATTGTACACTAAAACAGGAAGTGCTGGAGACTTTCAATGAAAGAAACTCGCCCCTACTCTAGAGGTGAAGCAGAGCGAATCGGAAGAAGTTGTCCCAAACTGCATCAGGTATCTGTGGGAGTATAAACCTGGCTTTATGTGTTGAGTCTTAAGCAAGTTAGTTATTATAAGAGCAGCCACGCAGACCCGACGGATCATTATGCATCTTCTACACTAGAAAGGAACCACAGTCACCCTGCAGACGAGGCACTACACAAGAAAACAGTGAGGGGATCATACATGGTTAGTTACACTGTGCTCTGAATACACAAGTCAATCTACAACTCCACCAGTAATGGACCACTGAAGGAAGCTTCTCTGCTGTTCAGAGACAGGACTGTTGGTGAGTCATTCATATCCAGTGTAGCAGGGCAGCGTTGTTCCATCCCAGCTGGATAGACCCTCACATAACTGAAAGGTCAAACCCCCCCCCCCCCCTCAATCTTTCCCTGACTAAGTCGCTGTTTTGAGAACATCAGCTGAAACTCTGAAATCTGCCGGAGCGCTGACTGATCATCAGGGACGGTGCACACACAAAGACGGCCTTCAGCAGCCCAGGTGAGAGGGGCTGGGATGCCAACAGCTCTCACATAGCAGGAATTCCACCAGCTGTGAGCAACGCCGGACCAACAACGAGACACAGGAGGTACCTGTCCCTCACCGTCACCACAAAAAGACGGGCTTGCATCAGAATGAACTCATGGAGGCCGTTGTCTTTAAGTATGTGTCCTTTTAAGCTGAAAAACTAACCTGACAAATCCTTCTTTCCAACCAGTCTGTGTGGATCCTGTTTGACATTTCATCTGAACCCTGCTGCTGTATATTGTAAACATTCCACATGTGCACGTGTACAACAACAAATCAGGGCCGGACACTGAGCTCTGCTACCAACCAGCACATTCTGTCAGCAGGACTCTGCTCCTCTTTCCACCGGTGAACTTTCCATTCTCTTCTCAGCCAGTGAAAACACTTGTCTTCTGTTACCATCCATTTTAAGTCTACCTCTCCATCTGCCTCACACACACATGACGGGCTGCGCCGGCTGCTAGAAGCAAAAGCCCCTGACAGCAGAGGCTAACTTTAACACTCCATGCTCCCGTGCTAGCAACTGTGCACTCCCCCACTGTACTACTCACACTTTAAAACACACACACACACCCTGTCACTCACTTATTCAGGTTTCCTCTGCCTGTTAGCAGAAAGTGACGGTCAGGAGCGTCGCTGCATGAGCTGATTTAAGCCAAACATGTGGACTGGAGAAGTTTAACAAACCCACGCTCGTCCCTGTGGCTTGTTTGTAGCGAGTGGGGTTGGAAAAATGTAAAGAGACACCTCGTGGATCGGGTTTCTCCTGAGGGGAACGTGGAGGGGAGGGAAGACGAAGCAGCATGTCAGTGGTCTTCATTGGCCAAACGGAGACCAGGAGAAGCCGCAGAGAGAGCCGGGG
This sequence comes from Ambassis agassizii, assembly GCA_036025115.1. NCBI lineage: Eukaryota > Metazoa > Chordata > Actinopteri > Ambassidae > Ambassis > Ambassis agassizii. The sequence goes on from JAVQJX010155759.1 coordinate 5,830, forward strand.
GCGGGCCGAGCCGCATTGTACATCTCTTTCTTTCTATTTTCTGCTCCTGTCTTGTTTTTTTTCTTTAAGCCGAGGTCAGAGACGGATCAGTCCTCCTGCATGGGGCGGACGTGAGGGGAACCTAATTCAGAGTGAAAATGCAGACAGCGCGTTCGGCTGGGGGAGGATTTGGAGCACATTATCCCGTCCAAATCACTCATCAAATGTGTGTCTCTGTTTTTTTTTCCCACCTCATTTACACCACACCGGACGCTCGGTTCAGTGGTAGGTTTTGGTCATGAATGTGGACAGCAGATTGATCACAGGACGACACTGTTGTCTGACCCCGCTACGTTTACCTTTGAATCCTGGTCTTCACCTCCCTCTGACCTTTATGCGAACATGATCAACAGAAACAGGAATATAAATTAGATAACATCATTTCCTGCCTATATTTACAATGCTGCAGCAGAGTCTTATTATTATGTAGGGTGCATCCATCCGGCCAAAGTGATGTTTTTGTTGCCAATGCCGACAACTACTGGAGGTAACTAGGGAGGGATGCGGCTGCTAATATTTAATGCCCTTTTCTTATGAATGTTTGGTAAATCTTACAACACGCACATCAACAAAAAAAATAATAATCATAAGGCGCCCCGAGAGGCCAAAAGAACTGCTTCCAGTGTTTTTGGCTCATTATTGAATCTGTATGGCTCATCTTGTGTTTTCACACAGAGGCTCAGCCTTCAGGGAGCAGCCTCAGTCTCACTGCTTTTCTTTTTAACTTTTTATACTCATTAATCCACTGAAACACAAACCAAATGCACCAGAAACGGTAAAAACACAAAAGCACAGCTGCATGTTGAGAGTATTAAAATGATTTAAAAAAAATCACTTTAACAACAACAGAAATGAGTTTTGTGCTGATGTGGAGTGAAAACTGGTTCGTAGAGGGTGGAAAGATGCAAACTTTAGCATGTGGAGCACCTGATTTTGCACACACTGACGTTTTGCTTTCTACTTGTAGCCATGTGTGGGATGTTTCCATAGGGGTGCAGGACATAAAAACACATGAGCTGACAGGTTGGGATTCTGCTTGATCATGTCAATCACTGTAACTAACCCTATCCCAGAGGTAGGTGCTGATCCTCTGGGTGTGGCTGTGAAGTGGCACTGTGACTGTGTCTATTGTTAAAATTCCTGACGGCGTGCGTCATCCTTTTTTTTCTTCCCTGGGGTTCCCCTTGAGGAAACTGCTCCTTCCTCATCTTCCTCTGAGCGTCTAAAAAAAACAAGCTGCACTGCCAACCACTGGATTCATGGAATCCAGCGTGCCTCACCACAGAGCCCGTGTGTCAGTGTGTGGCTGGCCTGTCACTGACTAACCATGAGGAGGAGGTGAATAAGGTGAAATCTGTGCATGTGATGATGCTTTAGCGGTTTGCTAAACCTGCAGCTGTCACCGAGCTGCTCCTCAGACGGAAGAAACACAACAAAGAAATGCACAAAGAAAGTGAAAATCAGAGGTGTATGTGTGACCTTGTTCTTTGAGTGCTGCTGTAAAACATTCCCAAAAGTCCTGAGCCTTGGGGCGGCCAGCCAGTTAATAAAACACAGCCCCATACACAACTGTTAGGTAATGAGGTAGAAGTCAGGAAAAGAGACGGCATACCTGAAGACCACAACACACACACACACACACACACACACACATTATGGTCACCTGAGGTCGGCTCTCCAAGTTCAAGATGGATGATCTGACTTATTAACCAAATCTAACTAATGGTGGTGCTTTGAGCCTGCTGTTTATCTGTGGCTTCAAGTTCACAGGAGACAAACTTAATCCTTGTTCTTCCACTTGGTTTAGATGGACATATATGGGAGCAGAGGGAGGCCTGGCAGTCTGTCATCAGATTAAAGCTATACTCATAAATCCTGATACATTTATTTTGATTTTTGAACTCATATACATATATACAGACTTGTGTTGATATTTTCTCAGTCTGAACAGCCTAAATCCGGACCTCCCGGAGCTGGATTCACTGGAATCTGGAAAAGGTCTGAATGCAAATGTGGCCAATGAATCCAGCTAGCACTTCCTGTTTCACAGGGACAGAATCCGGGTTGTGTTCAAAAGCTACGAGGTATGCGTTTTGTTCTCTAGCACAACAAAAGATTGTGCGTCCATCAGAACAAAAGACACCAGGCGCATGTGTGCACCCCGTCCTCTGAACGGGGTCTGTGACACCTTATTTTCAGAAAAGAGGAGCCAGTGTGGAAGCAGAAGGCATGCTGGGAATAAACGAGGAGCGGTGAGGTCTGTGTATATATCTGAGAGAGGGGATGCTGCAGCAGAACTCCGGCGGTCAGGAGCAGCAGACTGTGCCGGTGGGGTGAGAAATGTGTGGAGCCGTGTGAATGTGAAGTGAAGGTGTGAAACCGAAGCACCAGAGAAAGACACAACGTGCACAGTTGCTGTGCCACAAATAAATACAGTAAGAGCATAACAAAAATAAACTATGAGAACTCAAGAGTGCTCTTTGACTGTTGTCTCACACACACACACACACACACACACACACACACACACACAGTTACTGCTCTATGAACCTCAGCACTGCTACTATCAAATCATGTTTAAAAAAATGAATTCAGCGTGCACTAAAAGGCTTCTGGGACAAACACCGCTGATGGCAGTGAAAATACAATGTGCTCAGACATTTTAATGCTTCTGTGTTTAGAGCTCAGCACTGGATCCCTGCTGCACTTTCCAGCAAAGGGAAGTGAACGTCTGCTTTCTAAGAATCTCACTGCAACCTTTCAAAACAGCAGAATCCACCCTGATGTTGATGCTTCACACCGTGTGCTTTTCCTAATGAGGTCTGCAGTTCAGGGAAAACAGGAGCGGCTACAACAACTTTTTTTTTTTTTAGGGAAATAACTCCAGAGATTTGCCTCCACCCTGCCTCTCTGTCTTCAGCTGTCTCCGTCGGTCACTCTCCCTGCAGCCTTAGAAGGAAGCAGGAAGTGGTGTTCCAGGTGGAGGATGTGCCTGGTTTCTGCCCGGCCACATTCCACCGAACCACGCCACGCCACGCCACTACTGTGTTTACACAGGTGAAACGCGACAGCTGTCTCATTGTGTGCCACTACACCCAGCTGCGTACCAGGAATACCTTATTCATCAAGCATGCAAAATGAATGATACACACTATCAGAACATCTCCCACAGACCTGCCCTGTGTGATCATCGACATGAGCTGCCTGTCTGGGCACGCGAACAGACACACAAACGCAGGGTTAAAGTATGGAAGCAACAACACAGACAGAGCTGGTCCAACCAGAGGCAGAAAAACTTAAGAGGTGAAGCAACACGAGCTTCAGGTTTTTTTTTTGTACTTGTAACACATTTTCTTCCTCATCAAAAGGACTAATATACAATGACTGTGCTTTGGGCGATCCATAATTTACATTCCTCTTCTTTTATCTTTCTGGAACAAACAGCACGGCTGCCACCTTTTATTACCAATGCACTCTGATCCACTGCAGTAAACAAAGAACTTAATGTTAATAAAAAAAGAGCAATCTGACTTTACGGTGACATTTCTGGGGCTGATTTGTGTGTTATTTGTTGGTAATTTATTCAGGATAAGCTGTATTTGTTCTAACTTGATTTTTATAATAAGCCCTTATTGGACAGCACACGCCTGCCATTAGTAATCTTAGAGAGAGAAGTCACAAGGAGCAAGTTGTGTTTAAAACCAAACAAAGCTAAACAAGCTCATCACTCACACACACACTGTGTCTTACCCTTGAGCAGTGGCAAGGGCGTGAGCTCTATGGGTTTGCCCTGAGAGCGGAACTGGGACGAACTCTGCGACCGCTTCTGCTTGGCCTTCCTGACAGACTTCCGTGAAAATCCGTCCACTTTGTCCACAGATGGAGACGTGGTGGCTGCCGAGGACATAGCCCTGCTGGGAGACACATGAAGGAGGGAGACACACACAAAACAAACATCATGTTAGTTTAGCTCATAGAAAAACAAATGTTACTTCTTTACCTTCATTATTTTGGAAAATAAATCTGATTTGATTATTAAAGTGTAATAAAATCATAAATGAACCAATTAATCCAAAATAATTTCCTCGTAATCACAAATATATTTGACAGCACTGATTTCATGCTTTTTGGTGCTGCAGTATTTACTGGTTCATTGTTTGATTCCATGTTTTATTAATTGAATTTTGAGTCTTAATTAACATAATGAAAACATTACGTTCCCGTTTGTCTGATTAAAGTTGTGTTTTTGGACATGCAGCCCCAGCAGACAGCCTCGTTTTCCCAGCGTGGCAGACAGCTTCAGCCTCAGCCAGAGCTCGGTTACAGTTACACAAACACACCATCAGAGTCCTACCTGCCAGTGGACCATCACTGTCTCACACACAACAACAACAAAAAGACCAGCAGCACCCACAACACTGTGAGGTGCCTCAGAAAAAAGTGCGTAAAAAGCAGTTTATCTGTTAAAGAAGACAACAGTCGCACACATTTATAAAAGGCGCATACCGAGTTTGATGAAAAGATATTCTGCAAAAAAAAAAAAAAAAACTAACTAGAAAGACATGACCGAGTCACATGTGACCAGCAGTCACATGACAAAAATGATAAATTAAAGCACTGTATGGCTTTAAACACACACACATCATGAGCCATGTGTTCTTTCCAGGAGCATGACTTTATGCTGAGAGGGTTAAGTGTCCATTGGATGTTTTTTGTAGGACAGAAGGGACACTGCTGCAAACACTGATGTAAACAGGTCACATGTGAAAACAGCTGAAGGCCAGAGAAGAAATGAATTGGTGCTGTAGCATAAATGCTTACATAATAAGATGTGAATGAGCGGCCGCAGGCTGCAGGCTGAGCTCTCAGTCAAAGTCAAAGTCACACAGGCAGCCGAGCAGCACGTCCAGCAGGCCTCATGTATGTACAGAGTGGACGGACAAGAAGAGACACCAGGACACGCTCACACTGCAGCACACACACATCATCATCCTGCTGCCTGGGGATAACAGGCCGACGGGCAAAAAGCCTTTTACGAGCCATCTGAGGCCACACAGCTGATTGTCCATCATCACACAATCCACTGAAGTGATTCATGATTACAGGGAAGCAGTGAGTCTCTCTGTGTGCAGACCACGTGGGAGGGGGGGGGGGGGGGCGGGAAAGGGGCAGAGATGATAATCTGACCGCTGATGAATAAGCAG
>JAVQJX010155782.1:0-11591 GCA_036025115.1 Ambassis agassizii
CAAATAATTAAGATGTATCCAAGCAAAAGTCCATAGGACAATGTCCTGAAATCAATCCCTGTTGACAACAGAGAGTAATGCACACTCTTCAAAAGCTAAAACATGTCTGGGTGCTCAGTGTGGCACTATACACACTTTCTGACTGCAGGCTTTCACATCCCAGCTTATGCAGATTTGTCTGCTTACTTTCCTGACTTACTAGAGTAAAACCATGACAAAATATTCAAACATCAAGTTGAATGTCAACAATCTGATTGGTCAAAGTCTCATTTCACTAAACAGCTCTACTTTGTTTTATTTTCCTGTCCACCCCTCAAAACTAAGACTGTCTTGCCAACCAGTATTCCTGTAACCCTGCTGGATGTGTGCTAATTATTTTTTTATTTGAAAATACTTTGCTCATGAAGTTTGTCCTGAACTTTAGCATTTTTTTTCCCTGCCACTGACAGACGATCTGCCTCTTCCCCAGCGATCCTTATGCATTTGAAACATAATCAACTATTCTCACACAGAGTCTACTCATCTGCACGGGGATCATCCCCTCAAACATTCATTTAACACTTCACATTTAACCAGCTCTCTGAGCTGTCACTCAATCTGAGGTTGCCATGGGGGTGAGGTGAGGATGCATCATCCTCACTCTAACCTCCCAGCCTCATAGCAAAAATGGCGAGGCAGGAATAAAAGTGGATGGCTGGAAACCGGAGCACAATGCAATATTGATTGCCACCAGAGTGCAGATACACACTCGCAACACCTCTCAGGAGGAGCTGGAAGACACTTGCTCCAAATGGCACAGAGCTCAAAGCTGATTGACACTTACTGTAGCACGTGATGGGCGCCACACTCAGGGGGTCGCTTTTGTTTAACTATGCACAGTCTTTCATATGTGACAAAGAATGATAACTGCAGTCTCTGTATCCTCTGCTTATCACAAGCATCTGGCATAAAACAGCCACAAAGCTCCGACTCTTTCTAATTCTCGAAGATTCATCTCCCAGCTTTTTTAGGATTCACAAATAACAAAAACACTTTGGAAGGGCACAATATTCTTATTGTACTCTCAAATGGTAATGTAGCTGATCTCACAGCTGCAAATGGACACCAAAGTGTATCATGATTCAAACAAGATTGTAGCTCAGTTGACCCTTGTGGGAATATAACACTTAACCCAGGCAGTGTAAATATACAACGAGCCAGACAGGGAACAGAGGTGTTCTGGGTTAGCTGAGTTCTCACCGGGCCTGCAAGTAGTTCAGACTAGACTGAATAGAATTGGGTCTTCACAGCACATGATTCATTCAGTAAGCTTTTCTTAATCATTTATGTAGCCATTTTTTTTATTTACACAGACACTGCACTAAAATACCTAAAAACTTAAGCTACATTTGATATATCTGCTTTGCTTCTACTTCATAATACTCTTGTAATTTTTTACATTTTATATTTTATTAGCTTGTTTTTTATATATAGTGTCTTAAAGTAATATTTTGAATTGGATGTTCATTGGGTTATTTGTAATCCTGAATATATATGTTAATTTTTGAATGAAGTTGTGAGTTGATTATTCCTTCATTTTCCTTTTGTCTTCTAAGCAAAGACATGAATTTTCCTGACCTGCTGCTGAGGCTGTCAGCAGGTAGAGCTGTCCTCTTTTCATCCCCTCCACACTGCAGATTAATCTGTTTCCTGTCGAGTCTGATGTTGTGCAGTATCCATAGAGCCACACAGGGAATATGGGGACCCCAAACCACAGCAGTGTTAATGTCTTACTCTGCCACTCAGGCCACTGAGGAGCACAGCTGAGGTGTTTGTGTGGCCTTGTCTGCTCTGATGAGCTGTGCTCTCTCTTTTCACCCAGTGCAGAATTGATGGAGTGGCAGTGTGACATGTAAGAGTGTGTTGCGACGTGTTGCGTTCCCCGCCTGGGCAGCAGGGGGACAGGGGGCCCTTCTCAACGACTGCCTCCGCTGTCACATTGATGAAGGACGGATTGGCTCTGGTCTGATCTGAGTGCTTTATCATGGTGATGTATGGAGCAGCAGGCCCAGCTCTGGCTTTGGGACGCGTGTGTGTACACCTCTGTGGCTCCTCGGCTAAATGTTTTCCCACTGATCACTGCTTTTGCTGCTTTCTGTTTCCCCTCTTTGGATCTACATCACAGCACAGGTGGCTCAAATTATTCCCCCGAAATTCCATTCATGACTTCACGGAGAATCTCTTGCCAAGGTGCAGTTGTTTATTCTCACTCTTTCAGATTTGAATAGAAAAGACGAGCCTAAAGTAGGTCCTAAATTCACGGCAAACAAGTTAACAGTTTGAAATTGCTTCCAATACATTCTTCTCTGTAGACTGATACTACGTAACATTGATATAAATCAAAAATTAAGATGATGTGATGCATAAAGAAATTTTAAAAGCATTAAAGCAGAATCACTGAAATGGTTCAAATATCACTTCAGTTAAATGTTTTGTGCAGAAGTATATACAATTTTACTCAACATAGGGATGTTACTGTCTTTAAGCGAATAAAAACACAATAATGCAGTTAAAAAATGGTTTTAAACATAGTATTAAGAAATGTCATGTTATCATATTGTGACCATAACAAGGTCTAGCAATTTCCAGCCTGGGGGCAAGACAGGAACCTTTGCTTTAATAAAATCTCACTGCTAACATACAATAAACTGGAAACTGTCCACGATTAAATGTTGGATCTACTGCCTTTTCTCTAGTCCAGTCATACAGTAAATATGTTTCAGACACTGCTGCATCTGCCCCATCAACAACCCCTCCCCCTGGCTTTCCTTTCTCTGTGGGCAGGGCGTGGTTGTGTATGTGTTCCCCTGGGTTGGGGTCCAGGCCTGAAATCAGATCAGAGGCTCATTGTCTGGCAGGTAAGACAAGGATTATTTTCCTAACCTTCTCATACCTTCATGCAACAATGAGAGAGGACAGAATGAGTAAGTTGTTTAGAAAAATCTCCCCTTACAACGAAAAACACCTCCATCTGCTCTGTGTCCTCATCTACATCGACTCAATGAGCCGGCCCCTCTACTGTGCGTGCATATGTGTGTGTGTTTGTGCTTTTGATTATTTTTTAATGGAATGTTGTGTCTTAAAGGGGCCGTAGTGAGATTTAAAAAAAAAAAAGTCTGAGAGCCCAACTAACCAAGAGGGGCCATACTGTGAGGCAATACTGAGGATCCTGGGCATCTCTTACAGGAACCCTTATAGGAAAGATCCTTTTCCTCTTGCTGTTAGGAGTTTGTCTGAATAGAGGATTTCAGTTTACCTTATAACAGCCAAAATAATGAAGAGTGCCTTCAGATTGTATTAGTCAGAAGTGCTCACACCCAGTAACCAGCCTCACTGGTAAACAGAGTGGGAAAATGTTGTGTTAGTTGATGTGGCCAATTAATTATATTGTAAGTCATTTAAAAATCTATAAAAGAAGTATAAACCGGTTTAGGCTGTTTGAGAAATTGTAAGTATGGTATTAAAAAATGCAATACGTGTATTTCAATTGCCTTGAGCGGTGTTATATTGGAGTCTTTTTAAAAAAGGAGCTGTGTCTTAAAAAGGAGTAAAGCGTAAATTATGCATATCATTTTCACCCCCTTTCCATTCCTCTTCTCCATTTTTTCGCAGGAAAACATGGCCGCAGTCCACACGTGCTTTGTCCCACTCGTTCTGCTCTCCTCCCTGGAGGTGGTCTCTCACATTGGCAGGAAGGAGGTGGAGGTGTCAGAGTGCACTAGCCTGCCTGGGAGAGGCTCTCTCTGGGTGCTGGAGGGGTGAAGGCTCCTCTGTGTGTTGGTGTGTTCATGGCTGTGGGCACTTGAGTGTGTTATATCGAGCCTGAGGTGTGAGACTGTTATCCCCCCCCCACACACACACACACACACATTCTCCCTCTCTCAGACCACGCTGGGTAACTCTGTTTTCTCTCTAGTTTTCTGAAATTGTTTTTAACAAGTTACTGCTTTTCTCCACAGCATGTTCAGTCCTGCTTTAACAGAGGAGGTTGTTGATTTAAGAACATATTTCTAACAGCACTCAGACGTATTGTTAAATGTGTGTTATGGATAGTGGACCGTATAGATTTGCTGTAGTATGGGTACATCCCATGCATGTAGGCATCCATGTTTTGATGGAATGAAGGCCTACACACTGCTGTAGCTGCAGAGAGCATGCACTGCTCAACAATTAGGGTTCTGGCCCTTTGTTACATGACACATTAAGCACCAAGAGATGTTAAAAAAACAACACAGATTAGATAGAAAGACATTATGTGTCAGCCTGAAGCCCCATAGTTAGGATCACTAGTTACTGATCTGGATTTGGTGTAATGCACACCTGTCTTTTTGTTTTGTTTTGTTTTTGTTTTGTTTTTGTCCCATTTTATCCCAATGAATTTTTAACCCCTCACTCTACAGCACAACCTTCTTCATGGTGACCTGGCACAAAGTGAATGGTCACACTGGAATCAACTTTATGGGAGGAATCAAGCTGTGCCTGAAGACACCTTTGAGTCACTTCAGTGTAATCTTTGCTCATTTTGTGGTGTATCCTGTTTTATTTTTAAAGGCAATGTTTGTAGTTTATTTTTTCACTTTAATCTGTGTCTTTTCTCCAAATGTGTTCCCAGCTCATTTATAGCGCAGCCATCCCTTTGTGAGTTTTGTCAGTCACAGACATTGCTGTTGTTTCCTGTTCCATGGATTTGTCTCCCTCAAATTTAGGTTGTTTCATTTTTTTTTGTTTAGCCTGTGCTACTCCCAGAGCTTTTTGTCTTTGTCTGTTTATAGTTTTGTCTATTTATCCACCATTACTAAAACCTGGCCTGTGAGTTCTGGTTTTGCCCCCTTATTTTCTCACCTCAGAAAAGAGTGTTCAGTCCTAAAAACTCACATCACAGTGTGACTGTGACTATTTTACTTTAATTGCTGTGTGGATGACACAAAAGACAAACATTCAGGTGGTTTACCTGGACTGAGTTGAGCCTGCAGTAGCCGTTGAGGGGGAAGCGGATGACATGTGTTGGGTCCTGGTTCCACCCAGCATTCACAGAGTTGCACATAACATCTCCAGTCTCAGGGAAGATCTCCTCTATGAGGACCTTCTCCCCGCTCAGGGCGATCCTCTCGCCCAGGTCGGGTGTGACTCGAACCACGAGGCAGTGGCAGGGTTGTGCCATTCGCCGTTGCTCGCGTTCCTGCTTCCAGCGCTCCAGCTCCTTGATCATGGGTGTCAGCTGGTAATAGCGCGCCTCCTCGTACAGCAGGTGGAAATCCTGTGGAGGCAGATGAACATGGAGATAAGAGCAGTGAGTTTGCATGTGTGTTATAGTCCTCTTGGCTATATGTGTGACTAACACACTGACTTTCACTGCATTATATTTCATCACCAAGGTCACAGAGACAAATCCATGCACATATACAGTGTGCTGTGCAACATTAAGATGACAGTAGAGGGTGTATTTGTGGGGGGTCCTGATAGCTTCCCCAAAGCAAGGAATGTTAAAGCGTCCTTGAACAAGACACTTAACCTCTAATTACTCCAGGAGGACTGTTCTCTCTGTATCTTCGCTTCGACCCTTTTACAGTAGTTTTACACCGTGTGGCACATGGAGGAACAAATGACCAATTTGTGGCCAACTTTCTTTCAGGGAAAACATTCACACAACTTTTAATAAGAAATGCAAAAGACAGAAAACCTAAATCAGACCTTTGTGACCTTTGTTTGTCCTTGTGAAGGATACATAAATCTCGTGCTGTTTGCATGCCATCTAGAAAGAGGAATAATAAACTAAGATCAGTGATTGCTTCTGACCAGCAGGACCACACTCTCAATAAGCACAGAATAGCCATGCTGCAGCTTTCCTCCACAGTAGCTCTTGGCAGAGCTGTGCTAGCCTTTAGCATGTTTTAGTGAGCTGACTCCAGAAAGGCCGTCAGTAGGGCTCCAGTGAAGTGGGATGGTGCATTCCTGTGTGCAGACAGTCTGCAGCAGATTGCCTGCCTCTCCCTCCTAGGCAGGGTTTGCTGGGGGCCATTTGCCCCTGCGCTCTTGCCTCTAATTTCCCACAAGACCAGATGGCACCATCATTCACCGCTACCATAGAAAATACGGGGAGGCGGATTCACTATTGGAGGCAGACAGGAGGTGAGGAAAAGATATGTGCAAGTGAACATGAGGACAATCATCAGCCAAGGAGGTTTTTAATGTATTCTTCACATGGAGGGAGTTTTATGTTAATTAGGCTTGTGGCCCGATGTTAAGCTTCTATTAGAACAAGATTTAATTAGGTTACACCTAAATGCTGCAAATCCTTCTGTTAAACCATTAGTAATGAATAAATCTGTGTTCTGATTAGTGTTTCTTGATGACGAAGACTGACATCTTATTCTTTATTTATTTAACCCTCACTGACATTCAAAGTTTAACATCATGTGTTATCATTATGTTTCTATCTAGAGTGAGAATATGGACTCCAAATCAAACAACTGATTGTCCATTTTGGTTGCTTGCCTTGGTGCAGAACAAAGTCTGAATACTGTTGAAAAGTAGACAATATGTGTTTGTGCAGCAAAAACAACATATGTTTCATATAGTCTGCATCATGGCTGTGGGTGCTGGGGCTGCCAGGGAGCCCTGATCTAAAAAAGAGTTTTTCTCTTTTCCTCCTCTGGACCACTGCTGGGCACATAAACAGAGCATGACAGCGAGCAAACAGCATATTCATTAACCCTGCTGCTTCTGTCAGACTCTTTAGCCTTGAAAGGCCTCCCTCACTGTTTTACCCCTTCATCTAAACTGTGCCTTCATCTGAGGCGTGTGAACGACACCCAAATACAACTCCATCTGGACAGAGTGTTGATGCAACACATCTTAGGCTGACGGTCTAATATTTAAAATTTCAAAATGCGAAAGAGGGGGTGGAGGCTCTTTTTTTTCCCTTTTTCTCTCCCTTTCTCCCTGTCTTTTTTTTCTCCTGGCCTTCTTGCTTCAGCTGACAAAACTCATACTGAGACTCTCCCCTTCAGGCAGCTCTCTGTATCAAAGTGTAGCTCCTCATCCTTCACAGGTCTGAAGCCATGGATGGATATGTTTTTAACAGGGGTCTGTCTGCGAGGCACTTTAGTCATCCTGAGCAGCGCAGAAAACAACAGAGTAATCCTAAGCGCTGAGGTGAGGATGAGAGGGAGACAGGGCCAACAGCTCCGTCTTGCCTGCTAAAGCTGCTACTACTGCTGCCAGTTCACAATTCATCCCCCAATCCTGTGTCCAGACAGCCCGTTTGAGCTTCAAAATAATGATCCGACCTGATCGCCCAACGGCAAGGCAACATTTCAGGGAAGGACAGAGAGAGGGAGAGACAGAGAAAGAGAAGAAGAAGAAGAAAATGATGGAAAATGTCACTATGAGGGAGTTAGAGAACTGATAAAGACCTAGCGTATGTTCTGGGCAAAAACGACTAAACCCACACAAACAGATGTTCACAGCTTTCTGATTAAACAAACCAACGAAAAAATCTGCCAACAATCATCAAATGTACAGCCGTTACATGAAAATAAAAACACATGCTACTTCCTATGATTTTTACGATAAACAGAGAATTGATTTAAAGTGCAATACAAAAGCCTGAATAATCCGACAGAGAAGCCACTAACTCTTACCGGTTTATAACCATGCCCTCAATATGACTGAGCATTGCTTACACTCTTGTGATTAATTGTAGTTTGAATAATGAGACGAGGGAGGATATTAATAGTGAATATTTTGTTCCACTGATGTGGGCTGAAAAAAATTCTTTTCCTATTCTGCTCAGACTTTCACATTGATTTAGCAAAACACACAGTGCCGTGGCTGCCAGCAGCAGAACAGACCCGGCCCTCGGGCGACGGCAAGCCTGATTGTGTTCAGATAAGGACATGCTCAATTCTGCCTCGCACTATTTGCATTTTTTTTCCCTGGCTTCACGCAAATTGAAAGGTATGCAGATCAACACAGGCTTATGTGAGGGGATCGTAATGAGTTGAAACAATGAAGTCCAATGCATTCTTTTCAACCGTGGCGCCTGATTGGACTGTCAAGACTTAACAGAGAGTGGTAGTGGTGGGGGAGCAGGAATACAAAAGGAAAAAGTAATCTGTACTGAGTCAGGCCATCATTTGGCAAAATATGCAGGGATTTCATGTCATGTTCTGTTGTCTAAGGTTTGGCTCTCGTTCAGACTACCAGTGGGCCTTGGAGAGATGGCCTCTGGCTCCAAGTGGCTTGGCCTCGCCTTGTTACCTTGTAGAGGATGATGAACAAGCAACAGTAGAAAGGTCACACAAGTTAAGATGGAGTAGAAGTGAAGAGGAGAAATCACACAGGAAACTGTATCATGCAATAAAAACCTTGAGACAGTAGGAGCTGTGGGCAGAATATGTAATCATACTGAGAAAGCCATATGGCTGTGTGGGAACTTGTTGGGCAAGACTACCTAATACAATAAAATACAATGATTATTTTCTGAATTACATCATATTCTCACATGTAGTGATGCTTCTGCAAACAGTTCTTTCCCAACACTGCACTTCTGTTTTGTTGTCTTGTCTTATCTGTTTCTTTTTCAGAGGCCATCAACTGCTTTAGTAAAAAAAAGTCAAAAGTTTTAGAATGAGGGCTTTATATTTCTGTGTACAGGCAGACACAAACTTTTACCCACATTCCCCTGTGAGACCCTTTCCATTTAAGAGAGCTAATTTTGATTTGTGCTGCCTTTCCAATAACTTTGTTATTCTTTCTGAGCTTTTATTGTGAAACATTTTTTTTCTTAGAGATACACCCCGCCCATTCAATAACTTAAATGAGTCTGAGTCAGACTTTCTGAGTGTCAGTCATCAGCGCGGCTGAAGAGAGCGACGTTCAGGGTGTTTCACCTGGGCTCACCTCTATAGAAACTACAGTGGGTGGAAAAACAACAGCTCAGGGCTTTGGCACACACATCACCAGGCCATGCTCCAGTTAGCCATTATACCTCTTCTGCACTGTACACTCCAGCTGACTCATGTTTCCTTTTTCCTTTAATTACTGCTTATGCTTATTCTACTGGTAATTGAGGTGTTGGATGTGAAAAGGAGGGTGAGACATTAGGTAGTGTGAAAACACAACTAGTAGCTCTGTTATCAGTTCTATTTTGAAAACATGCAACCCACAAGAGGACAGATAAACATGAATAAAAAAAAACAAACATATTCACACTTCAGAAAAATTACAGTGTGAGTGTGCCTGTTTTCTGCTGTCCTGTTGTTCAAACTGTGCAAAGCGAGGATGCAAACAAGCTCACACAACACAGTGCGTTATGGTGTGGATGTACATATATACCTTGAAGTCATCGGGAAGGAGCAATTTGCTTGTCCTGAGGAAACTGAGAATGTAGCGGAATATCTCGCCGTCCCGATCTATGAAGTAGTGCTGCTTCAAGCTGTCCAACACGATGGGCTCGGTGCCATTGAACAGACGACTGATTCTGAAAATTGAAATACACACACAAACACACATGCACGCACGCAGGCAGCCGCACACACAAACACAACCACATAATGGAATGAGCCAGCTCCCTTCAAATGCATGAAACAATTACCCTCCATTTATTTTTCAATTTTATTAGCACTAAGCTTGAAATGCATTAGCATCCCAGGTTGAAACAAGGGGCTTAAGGCACAGTTCCTCCATTCCAGACTTGTTTGAAGTGTCTCTTCTGCAGAGAGATTACAACAACACACACACGTGCTGCTTGTACTTACAGAAATTAATGGCATGAATGTAGCATTACAGCTCTATTATTCCATCTGTCAGAGGGGTGGAAATGAAACAGAGGCAGGAAATGGTGAGGGGCCAAATATTAATTTGAGGAGAACGTGCGTAAAAAGATATTTAACTTTTACAGTCCGATATTGTATGAATACCAGTGGGATTTGGACAGCTGCACTTCTACTGTATACCATATTGTAAAAGAAAATGTGAAAATATTGGCCTCTAAAGCTATACATTTGTTGTAAGAGAGCCACCAAATTAAAAGTTGTAATTTCATATCTAAAGGCAAAGCAGTATTAGTCTTAGAGAAACAATAATACTGCTTAGAACAGTCGTAATAATTAAAAGACGTAATTAGATGTATGCTTTTAGCTTTTATCAAATATTGACAAGACACTGGTGTAATAATAAGACACTTGTTGCTGGTTGGCATCCCACAGTTAACCCCTTCCTTTAAGATTAAGGGCTTAGTTGAAGTTGGCTACAGGGGCTCATCAAGGCAAAGAGTGGAAATTGCTGTTATCTTTAAACTTTCATCACACCATGTTGGCGCCGTGCCTGGAGATACCCTCAGACAGATATTCATTTCCCTGTGTCTTTGTGTGGTTTTTCCTGCCGTTTACCTGCAGGTCCCTTTCTTGCTGGTCTAATAATCTCATCTAGGCACCTCCACTTTATCTGTTTGTTCATTACCAAATGAAAGTATCCTGCTTTAATAATTAAAATATATTTTAGCATCCGTAAAATATTGGAGATATTTCGTGAGAAGCTTTGTGCAAATGTGCTATTTTGCTAAACTTCCCCACGTCTGAAGTGCAATAATTTAATCTGAAAGAAAACCCCTGTCATCCCCAGCAGAGAAACCTGAATACCTGTGAGTGTAACTAAGCTGTTCTAGTGATTTACACAAGAAATCTGCTGCACGTAACCTCCTAATGGTTTCAATGCACATGCACAGTGAATTACTGAGAAACAGCTCTTAGCAGGGTGCTGCTATTATCATCATTTTCAGCACTTTAATCACAGCAACAGCTTCAACATTGGCTGACAAAGTTGTATGACAAAGAAAATCATAACACAGTTTTAAAAATGCACCAACGAGCGCACACAGCACTGCCTGAGCGCTGTGATGTCAAACTCTGTCATTGTCACACATGGACACTTGGATGGGAGCTGTCAATGACCAAAAGGAATTCACAGTCACAATGCTGTACCTTGTAAAAGTGTGTGTTTAGTGGTTGTATTGGGTATCTCCTGACCCTGATGTGTCGACTCTACACGCTGAAGCCATCAAATCAAATTCACCCTGTCTCTTTTCTTTGACTTGACTGTGTGAAGAAGCAGAGCAAAGATGGTTCTCCCCTCTCTCTCCCCTGTTGCCATCCTTTCTATCCTTTTCACTGTCTCTGTCTTTCTTTCTTTCTTTCTTTCTTTCTTTCTTTCTTTCTTCTTTTCTTTTTTTTCTGTCTCCATCCTTCTCCCTTACTCGCTTTCTCTCTGGAAATCGATGCAAAATGCTTTATAAAAAACCAATACTCATCTCCCTGTTTAGCCTGAGGTGTTCCTTTCTCATATGGTCTTGCAATTCTTCCAGCTAGAATTTCACCATACCCCTCCAGGCTAACTCTGTTTTTCATCTCCACTTTTTTAAAAAGCAATTAAAATGCTGCCTGTTTTTCTTTTTCTTTCCCTCTCTTCTACCACCCCCTGCCACCCCCCCGTCGGTGTTGGTGTGCGGATTTTTGCCGTTTGTTGTTAATGGCGGGATTTTAGGGGTGGGT
>JAVQJX010155830.1:0-13432 GCA_036025115.1 Ambassis agassizii
ATATCTGTTTCCTCACCAAAGTTACTTTAGAACTGATGAAGCTGCTTGGATAAGCAGTGAAACGTCTTCAAGAAAACTCTACAAGTCCAGATGCCTTGATTCAACTCCTTTGAACTGTGTAGCATCACTGTCATTTGTTCCATTTTAGCTTTACAGGAGTTCATCACACAAACTGACAGGACTGACACTTGTAGGAAGACCAGCTGCTGTGTCAACAAACAAAATAAAGCACTGAAAAGTTGCAGTTCACAGCTCCATGGTGACGGTCGTCTGTGCTGAGGTAATGCGCGTCCATGTGATCGGGACATGTGTGTTTTCAAAGTAAAAGTAGTAACGGTCTATGTTTCTCACAGAGTTTTTAAAATATCCTACCCTACGCTTAGAATGCATGGCGACATTAGATTTCTACTTCAGCTAATGCCTGGCCGGCCGCCTCTGCTCCACTCTCGCTCCCTCGCTTTATCCATAACTTGGAGTTTTTGGCGGACTGTGATGCTGCAAACATGGATACATACAGCAGCCTCAAAACAGCTCTTCAGAAACAAATTTTGTCCATAGTTGTTTTTTTTTTTACTGTCAATAGGCCTCCAGGTAAGAATATCTAACTTATTGTTTTGAATTTTGTTTGCCTGCCCACCTCAGCTCCACCTCTCTGCGCCATTAAATTAACGTCGTCCATCTTTGTTTACATCCTGACTTGTTCTCCCTTTTCCGGGTTAGCAGGAAATGTCTGAAGAGAGAAGACAGAATATGTTCACTGCCATAATATTTATATTTAAGAAACTACAAACATACACATCCAGGTACACTACTGATAATAACAGATGATTTAATACGCATACAGCAAGAATTTGCTGAGCCTAAACTTCAGTTCAGTCTGAGAGCATGGAACACACTAAAAGAATGATGACAGAGATACACTAGGAGCTAGTTAAGTGGAACAAACGTCATGACTTCAGCTCTCCATTTCTCCAAAAATTTGAAACTATTCCTCATAAACATTTAGAGGAAGCGCCTTCCAAAGCCTCAAAGTTTTAAATGGGTTTGTGGTGTGGGTTTCTGGGAACTGGTTTAGCAGCACGTCTTCTTTTTTGGAGGAATGGGGTGGGGGGGCTCACTTCATGGTTTCTCTTGTACGAAGCATCTAATTCCCCACTGGAAGGGCCCCATTCAAAGCAGCTGCGTACCATTAAGACTGCTATTCTCATTGGCAGAGCGGGATTGTTAGGTTGCTGCTGAGAAAGAAGCTCAAAACCAAAACGACCCCACGAATCAGCCCTCAACCTCCAGTCCCCCTCAATTATCAGAATATATAGATTTTTTTTTTCCTTCGCAGTCATGCATAAAAAGTTTCCATGCGGATTCCAGCATGGCTCCGACTTCAGCGCTGATTTTCTCGAGACAGAAAGACAGACAGACAGTGAGAACAGAGAGCGAGAGCACGAGTGGAAAGACTGTAAAAACAACTGACAGACGGGGCTTTAAAGGCTTGAAGGAGAATCAAGCACACATCCCCTTTTCTGTTTATACTCTGAGAGCATAAGTTCACATATTAGTCACATACATATCCTCTCATCTGGGTAATAATAAGTCATCCAGTTGTGGACTTCATTTATTCCTGTGCAGTGTCAATGGTCGCTGTTTTTACATTTGTTTTCTGGGTGCTGACAGCTCTTGTGTGTGTCGCGCATGATGCACACACAGACAGATAAATATCCTGTATTTGCTCTGGTGCACACTTTGGCATTCATCCGTGTGAACCAAATAGGATCAACTATATATCCTGTTTTTTACTTATTGAATGGGCTCATTATCCCCTCAATTTCCATCACCATATTTGTCATCCAAACCAAACCTGAAGAGTGTTTATTTTAAACCTCTTTCAAGCAAATATATTTTTGAATTCTCTGTAAATTTGAAACCTCTGGCAGTGCACACAGGGGTGATGTTATTGTTGGGAAACCAAAGCAGTAATTATGTATTTGCATGATATTTATCTGTTCCAAATTGTGCAATTTAATGTGATTTATGTGAAATTAATGTTTTATAAACTCCATTATGAAAGAATTTTATTCTTACTAATGGCATTCACCTTTTCTTTGGGTCTTTTATTGTGTTTTTGCACACTTCCTTGGGGAAAACAATTTTATTTATTAAAATTAGGCTTTAAATGTTGTTCTGGAGGTTTTATTTTCAAAAACCCTGTGATCCATTTATCGCTTATGTCATTTTTTGCAGTCTGTTAGGCTTCACGTGTTCAATCATTTGTGAAAATAAAATGGTGAGGCAGACTCTCCTCTGAAACTTTTGCCTGGATAATTATGTTGCCATCTATTGGAGTGCTGCTGTAAAAACGAGTGAACCCCAAAATGTTCAATCATCTTGCCTGTGATTAAACATGAACCAGTCAGTTGTTATGATAATATATATGTGTGTGTAGCTTCACTGGAGCTCTATAAGGAAGAAAAGAAAAATAGTCTGACTGCAGGTTTGACTGCCTTTTATTAAGCAATTCCCCATGCACTTTTTTTTCTTTTGTATCATCATAAATCTCAACATATCCATGCCGCTGTGGTGTCAGTCAGAAATGAATCTTACACCTGCCACTGTGCAACAGTTATGACTTCCAGTAGTATAGATGTGTGCTACATGTTTTCAGGGTGTGATTGTGCATCTGTCCGTGGGAAGGAAAAAAAAACATCAAATATTTTCCTATTCCTGTGTGGCTCTATGATTATTGATGTTAATAGTACAAATATAGGCTTCTTGTGATATAATGAACCTCACAATCTCTTTCTACACCTGCTTTAAAAACCTTTGAAGAACAACACAAGTACCCCAAAACCCGAGTGTATCTAAAATACATTTTAATCTTGCTGAAATTTGTTTTTCACACATATTGTTTACAATATTAATCTGTCTTCATTCTCTTCATCCTCTCTCGGGTCTTCTTTTAATCGTCTCGGTAACAGAACTGTACAATCATGTTCATGTAAATAATTGTTCTACATCAAGGCACAAGACAACAGCCGTTGCGGGGGGCCTTGGGTAGGCTGATCTTTAATGGCGTCCCTCTGGCACACAGGAGAACAGGGTAGCCTCGGGAGGAAAGTGGATTGTGGTAAATGAAGAGGTATGGATCTTAAATGTGGAGTGGAGTGGAAGGAGAAAAGGTGTGAGGGGGGGAGAGATGTGCTCTAACAAGGTGAAAGGTGGAGAGCTGAGGAAAAAAAGATGATAACCACTGCTGCTTTCATTTTATTTTCCAATGATAGTCATGTATAAAAAAGAGGAACCAATAAGATGTTTTTTCTTAGTTCATTTGTTCATGTACATAAAGTAAAGTGCTTTTTTTCTTCTTTTTTCTCTCTTATTTGCCAAAAGCAAAAAGGTTTTCACTAACAGAATTTAAATGGTAACGCAATGTCCTGTATTTTTTTCTTTTCTTTTCCCGTAAGAATGTGAAGGAGTGGATAAAGGGCCAGTTCAGTGTTTATTTTCTGCTCAATTTTTGTTTTAGTTGATTTTTGTTCTTTTTTTCTGATGTTTTCTTGCCAGGTTTCAACCTCTGAAAGACAGAAAAAAAAAACAGAATGAAAACAGAAAGAATGTAAAGCTTGGTATATCACTGTAAGAAAATCCTTTGTTGTTTATTTAATTGTCTTTTATTTACCGTTTCCCTGAAGGTGATCACATCTGGATGCTTCTCCTCCGCCTACCGAAGGCCTTGGCGCCGACGTTGGTGGGGACGAAGTTGCTGTTGCCCATTCCCCCTGACCGGCTGAGGAAGTCCGCCAGGCGGTGAGTCACACAGGTTGCCGTGTTGCAGGCTCGCTTCTGTGCTGTAACGCTGCTTCAGGAGAGCAAACAGGGGTTAAAGACCAAGATCATACTAAGACTTGTTCACACAAATATACATCATACTTTCATCCTTACCTTTGGATTTGATGACAGCTTCACAGATCATATTTAAAAGCCTCTTAAACTTTTAAAATTTTACTGTTTTAGAGTCCCTAAGAATGACAATGAGCTAAGGCTTCCTGGTAGAAAAATACGTTTATTGAACAGCAAACATGGTGTCGCATGAGTGGATCATTTATTAATGGTTAGATTAAGTGGTCGCTCTTAACTCTTGTTAATTTCAGGAGCATTAAAATGCCATCAAATGACTCCACAGTACACAGAGATGGATGTTCTGAACCGGCTCCTGAAGTACATTTGTGAAAATTAAAATCTGATTGTCTGACATAATTTCATTCTCTGCCAAAAATAAAAGGGGAAAAAAGGAACCAAAAACTTGCATTTCAAAGTCTTCTCATGTCAATCAAGCAGGTAAAATCAGCATGCAACTTGCCAATCCGAAAAAGAAGAAACTTTAGATGGTAGGGGGGAGAAATGACAGAGGGAGAAGGAGGAAAGAAAAGAGGAGGAAGAGGAGAGGATGAGGAGGGGGTTAGATGCTGTCAACTGTCTCGCCGTAGCTTGCATAGCTGTCGCTCTCAGGCGCACTGCGCTTCTTGCCGGGCGTTCCTGCTCCCACGTTCGTGCGAGGGAATGTCTGCAACTTGTGCAGCTCCTGAGACAGTTTGCCCAACACACAGGTGCTGAGGTTGGAGCAGCGCTTGGTTAGGGGCCTGTCCATGCTGTTGTGGAAGGGACACACAAAACACATGCAGAGAACAGGCTCATAGATAAGGGGAAAAACATGCAGGTCAAACTTTTCTTCATGTCTACCCTTCCATTCACTCCCCCACACATGCATGTCTTTCTCATGCCATTAAAAAACACAAACATCCCGATACCTTACAGAATCATGCGCCTACCAAACATTCAAAGAACTTGTCATCGCCCCCCCCCCCCCTCTCATGCGCTTCCACCCCCAGTCTCAGTCCTTTACACCCACAGAACAAACAGAAACCAGTCGCTTCCCACTGTCATGCAGCTCCACTTAATTGACATCATGCACACTTATTCGTTCTGTTAAGCATACAGTGTTCACATGCCCCGGAGGCAGGCTCGAAATAGTCCTGTTCACACAAAATCAAACTCATCCATGCAGGAGCAGGGTCATGACAGAGAATTTTTACTTTTTAACATTAGCTCATTTTCCATACTTTAGTCCACTGAGATGTACATACCTCTATGTCTGACTGAACCCCAGTGAGGAGCTAAAAAGATGCATCTTAAGTGAAACCAGAGTATGATGCCCCAAAAATATTACCCTGATCTATTTTTCACTTTTTGCCTTTGCTGTTTCTGTGCAGGGAGGAAACAGATTTGTTTTGTTTTCTGTGCACAATAAAGAGGAGTCCTCTGTACCTGTTTCCTTCAGTTGCCTGCTGCTCCAGCTCCTCCGCCGTCATCTGCACAAACTCCTTGACGATGGCGTTGAGTAACCTTCGTGCCTCATAGTCCGTGAGCGTGACACGGTCTGACATGGACTCTAAACCCGGTCTTATGGATGAGTAGGAAAAAGGTCAGAGGTGAAAGGGAAGATCAGCGTTAATGTAAATCTGTCTTTGCAGTTAAAAGGAGGGGTGGATGGACAGGAGGGATGAGGTGCATGGCAGGACAGGGGTTGCAGCATCGGTGGTTAAGACGTCACCCAACTCTTAGAGGAATGACGTCTGAGTTGGAGGGCCCCCAGCCAACACGGGGGGGAAACAATCTGCGGAGAGTGCCCCATATGAGACAGGGGCTGATGTGCAACTCGCTTTAGATTTATTACTAAATCGATGGTTTCATGGGAACAGTGTGGGGAGTGGCTTCAATGGGGCTTCATATAAATATATAGATCTCATTTATCTCCCCCCTGAAGTGAATTACATTTCACTTTTTTTAAACTGATCCAAGTTCATGCATTTACACAGGAGGATACACAACTTTTCGTGTCTAATATAAAATAAGAAAAGTCCTGTAGTTTTTCCCTCTATACTTTAAGATATTTATCAGTAATTTTTCCACACATCAGCTGGGAATAAAATGTGAGTGTCTCACCTGGCAGGCGCGGCTTGTGAGCAGTACATCTGGCAAATGACCAGGGCGTAGGCAACGAGGAAAGCAGAGATCTTCAACATAACCATGGTCCCCTACACA
The DNA here is from genome assembly GCA_036025115.1 of Ambassis agassizii. Taxonomy (NCBI): domain Eukaryota; kingdom Metazoa; phylum Chordata; class Actinopteri; family Ambassidae; genus Ambassis; species Ambassis agassizii. The sequence continues at coordinate 6,097 of JAVQJX010155830.1, forward strand.
GCGAGAAAGAAAAGTCCCATCAGCTTCCAGTGCTGTTCAGGAGTTCTCGCACATAAAGCAACATACAGTCTGTGACTGAGGTCTCATCCCTTTGTGATGTTGAAAAAGGTGTTTACAAAAAGTCATTTTCCAAGACAGGAAGTGAGCTTTTTGAGTTCTATCTTGCTCTGGTCTCCTGCTGAACATCCTCACACACACAGCACCTCTTCAAATCTGAGCCACACAATAATAATCTACTCTTCTCCTGCAAAAACGCACTGTTCCTCCAGAATATCCAGCCGAGAGCACAGGACAGGTAGTTCCCTCATGTTGTGCACTGCAAGACATGGAGTGTGACATGTCTGCATGTGTGTGTATGTGTGTGTGTGTGTGTGTTTGTGTGCAGGTACGAATGCAATGGATGTAGCACTTGCTGCTGCTGGAAGAAAGGAGGGGTGAAAAGAGAAAGAGTGGAGGGGGGCTGGGGACTCCCAGCTTGCCAAGTCCCTAAGGGACCAGTGCATTAGTGTAATGAGCTGCCAGCACTCTCTCTCTCTCTCTCTCTCTCTCTCTCTCTCTCACACACACACACACACACATACACACAGTCCATCCCGGTGTCTTGTCACTTTCTGTACTTTGCTTCATCTCCTATCTGAACGCCAGTCTTACTCTCTCTCTCCGTTTCTGGCCTTGAAGTAACAAACTACATCATTATGGTGATGATGCTGCTGACTCCATTACCAGCCATCCCCAACACACTATCCCGGTCAAACATCACTAACACTACTGTCTCCATATAACACACATTTCCAGTAAAACCTGAATTCCATCCCAACACATCATCATCAAACACACAAACAAAGACAGCCGATCAAAGTCGACACTTACCTTCAGTGATAATCACCCCAGCAAAAAATAAATAAATAAATATATCTCTATGCAAAACACAATAAGTTGACTTTCTCTCAACTTGCAGAACAACTCTTGATTCTGTTGCATGCAGCGCCAACGCACCAGCCTATATATCCCACCACTTGGATTTGTGCATTGACTGTGTAGGTGTTTAATTATCTGCCGGCAACCAATCACGTCGCTCTGATGCCTACGGCGAGCCAATGGGATGCTTCCCCCCCTCCACCCTCACCACCCACCCTACCCTACCCCTTCCACCCAGGTCCTGGCTTTACTAATAAGGAATATGGCTTTGCGCTGACGTCATTCCTCAGTCACTAAGTGCTCCATTCACAAAATCCACCAGTCATTTGGACCATTTGCTACCCGCACCCCACCCCACTCCTCCTCACCCCCTCCCCAACCCCACCCCATCCCAATTTGCATTGATGTCATTAATTAAATAGGAAGCAAAGCAAACTGGTGTCCATGGAGAAGCATCACCAGCAATAAATATTTTAAGAACCTTCCAAAAATGTTACATTTCATGCTATATCTCAAATGCCAAATCAATAAGGGCACCCACGACTGCCCCCCCACACACTCCATCCTCCAGAGTAAGCACTTAGCAGGCGGGGCCATCTGCTGGGGAGGGATGTATACTACACAGTGACGCACATCCAGGTTCTTCATTCATAATGCTGTTTGGACAACTCCAACACTACACCCACCGTGCCTCAGCTCCGTATACACTATTTACACTCAGTTTATGTAATCAGATTATTATTGATTTGATATGGGGTAATATGATCTGCTTCATCAGATATCATAAACTCCTTGCACTCTACTTATCAAAGTTTCTATTTAATTGCATTCAATCTGCAAATAATTGAACAATTCTTCCTCTCACGACAGCTTCAGTATGACAGCTTCCCTCTTCACTACAATGAAACCGTATTGTGTTAATAAAGTGATAGCACAGTCAGTTCAGTAATGATCACTGCTGCTCGGGCCTCCTCCACCCACACAGTGAGCAAACGAGTCGTCCTCAGCAAAGACCCAATCGATGACAGCCTCCAACAAGAGCCGTTTCTCAAAAGCAATTACACAACTGTTTGTTGTGCGCCGTCGTTCCTTTTTCCTTTTCATTAGGGCTGCATGGGTGTGTATGTGTGTGCATAGTGGATAAAATGAATGGGCGTCCACTAGGTGTGTATGTGTAAGATGATATGTCAGAGTAAAAAGAGAAGGGAGGGGTTGTCTCTCCGTGTCTGCGTCATAGAGGAACCCCATTAGACAGGATGAGCCTTTTAGTGCTATTGAGCCACAAGGCTCAACCATGTCAGACATTAAATCACTGCTGAATAGACAGCTGAAGCCTCGTCTGTGCACCTGCATCGTTTCTTTTTTTTTCTTTTTTTTAAACCCGCACATGCTTATCATTTCTCAGACTTTTTGACTTCAAAATGACTTTTGGTATGTGGAAAAGCTCAACTAGAGTCTACATCTAATCTCTCTTCTTGTATGACACAAATCAGCAATTTTTCAGTGTAAAGCTGCGATAGTCCAGGTTAGGAATCAGAAAGGTTTGTGGAGGGTTCCAACACTGTGCTACTATTTATCACTTACATTTTAAAGTCAAGCTTCAGGATTAAAGGATATCTGTACAAAACTATACATTAATTCCTATCAATATTTCACTGGGAAAAATATGCTGCAAGCCTGAAACCCAATTCCAAATGACATACATTAGTTTGACAGAACAATCTCCTCTGTACCGTGAGGACCCTGTTGAGGTGGTTCAAGCACCTGGTTCAGGTGCCCCTTGGGCATGCTTTGAGGGGCTGTATCTCAGCTTGTATCTGACCCCTTGTTTTCCCTCCCAGAAAATATGGTGTAGGTGGGTCTCCCTGTAAAGCCTGGCTTATACTTCTCCATCGTGTTGTACCCCCTGACATAATCATGAGTCTTCTCTGTTGTTCTGCTGCATTGGTTCACGCTGCTTCACCTCTAGCATTATGAAAGTCTCTGACACTTCCTGTTTCAGTGAACAATGGCGACCAAGAGAGAGAGAGAGTGTGTATCTTGTTGTTTTGTCTGTGTGTTGTCGTCCATAATTACATCCATTGTCACTAGTAAATAGTGGAAATACCACTACCGAGCCAACCAATCAGCCAACAGGTGCAATGCTATGCAAGGGTTGAAAGTAGGTATAAATCAGGCTACTAGTCCAATGACCCAAGATAAACAGTAGAAAATAGATGGACGGATTGATGCTATAGTGTTGCTGTTTTGAAGTGTCCTTATATTTATAACAACAAAAGCCACATTTAGCTAGCTTTTAGATTTCCAAGTTACATCATTATTCGGGTCTCAGTTATCACAATAAGTCTGTCTCTGAAAAGGAGCGAAGTCTGCTGAAGTCTATCAGACTTCTTTTCTTGTTGAAAACAGAAGCCAAAGTGTTTCGGAACCAGTGACATCACTGGTTCTTGAAATGTTTAGCTTGGGTTTTATACGCAATGTGTGCAGGAACAAGCACGGCAATTTATCTATGCATACAAACAGCACTACAATAGAACATAAAACACAATGGAGACATTTATCCTGTTAAGTGTTTCTATCCATCCACTGTATGTGTGTTTGTGTATCCCTGTGGCATTTAAAAATTGACTGGGCCGAGTGTAGGGAGGCTAAATATACAATCATCTTTCTTTGTGCCATTTTGAATCTACAGTTGTTAGTACATCTGTCACACGTGTCTCCATTGTAATCCCCTGGGTATCTCTTCTGCAGGATTACGTACTATGTACATGATCTTTTCACAGAGTGGGTGTCCTTTTGGGTCATCTGCATCACACACTACCCCAAGGGAGTTGCAAGCACAAGCCGCCCCGGCTCCTTCAAAGTTTTTCCTCACTTCCTGAAAAACTTTGGAGTCAATACAGTAACCTTTGAAGCGGGGCCTCCTCCGGCTCAGATCAACTCACTCACCGTAGTGTAAGTTATTGCCGGGGATACTCAGTTTGCCTGTTGTGATGTTGTTATTAGATCTCAGAAATACGTGTGTGCTCACAGAATGGTTCTTCTTTGAATTTAAACCAAACAGACATCATCCTGACCAGCTAATTAATGAGGGATGTGATGGAGTATTAAGGCAGCCTCCATTATGAGCTGGAACCCCATGTGTTTGTTTAAGCAGCACGGCTCACTGCTGACAGCTGCCGTCTGTCTCTTTCTCTTTCTCCACCTACACAGAACAATTAGGGTGAAGTTAGCTTGATATTGGATATTGGATTGTTAGTGGATATTTGTTTGTTGGCTTTCAATAACATGTAAAGCAAACAAAACCTGAGTAATCAGCTTGTTTTAAAAAAAGAACAATTTACAGCCATTGGTTACAAAAGTCAAAGTGACAGAAGGAGTTCAAAGAAGGTCCCTGGGGACATTCAGGAAAATGCCAGAAATCTATATGAAGCAGAGGGACATAACATAGATACACAGGCTATTAGATGCACCATATAGTTTATATATAACTGCAGAGGTAGAACAGGACGTGATGTAACATGGTGGACCATCTTCAGGTCATGTTCAGTTGTTTTGTTTTTTTTGTGGCAGCAAAAATGTTGCTTTGCTGAGTGGTCCCATAGACTTAAACACTTAAACACATCTGGTACAACCACAACAACATGTGAACTGCACAAGAGATACTGCTGAACATATTTATGACACACATAAATCCTGGCCTTATAAAAAAAATAATGTGTCATTATGTGAAGGTTTTACTGTCTGCTTTAACTTCCTGTTTTTGTTATTACCCACCTGTTGGACTGTCTAACCCTGATGCCTCTCACCTGGGTCTTCTTTCTTAATTAGTCTTCTTCTGTTGCCCTTGTTTAAGCTCGGATATCTATAATTTTATCATATTTTATATGTATATTTGTCTCTTCGTTGTGATCTGTGGATTTAGTGCATCTGTGATGGTTAGCTCAGCTGTTCTCTCCCTGACAATTCATTCATATTTTTAAAGGCGATGTTCCTCCGTCTGTGATATTTGGGTTGATACTTGAGTTTGTTTTGTCAGCTGCCTCCTGTGTCTTGTGTTTATTGTTTAATATTTGAGATGAGTTCTTAAATATTTCACCAACTCCATCCAACCAGTTGGATCATAACACCAGATTACGTCCACTATGGGATACCATAGTGTCAATGAGAATGTGCCAATAATACAAAGTATTGCAGTGTCATACTTTTCCATGTACAGAGACCATTAAATCACCACTGGTGGGACAGAGTGTTGATAGGGTCACTGCAGGGTGATATGATCTATATGGCACCGCTCACCCTCAGTCACATCCCGGTCAGTTAAGGCCAGTCCCATTCAGATAAATCACTTCCTGAGCAGAGAGGAAGACGAAACAGCACTTAAGTCATTATCCAACTGCTGCTCTGTGTAATGGCTCTCAATCTCCAAATCTAATCAGTGGCTTGCCACCACAAAGGAGGCTCGCCACCTGATTAAATGCAAGTTCAAGTGGTGAAACTGGTGTCACTTCTGTGTGTTTCTTACATCAAGGAGAACAGGGTGCTGTTTAAACACCTGGAGTGGAGTGTTTAAATTAGAAAGGGATGGGTTGGAGGGGAGGATGTGTGGCCTCAAGCAGGCGAACGTGCTGTTCCATTTGTTAGAACAAGTGGCTGTGCAGAATGTCATGCTAACATCTGAACAGGTCATCAGTAAGAAGGTGTGTAAAATGTCAGTAATGGTCTACATTTCCAGGCTTTTGCTGCTGTTCATCCCCAAGACATTAAGGAGATTACATTCAATTGTTGAAACCTCAAAGCATCAATCAGGGGCCTTCTGCCTCGCAGCGTAGGAGGAGGAGGAGGATTCTGGCCCCTTGGCTCGGACTGACTGACTCACTGTCTGAACCTCTGGGCTCGCTCGTATCTACTCTACATCCATTCAAGAAAAAAAATAAAGGAGCGAACTAGAAAAAGAAACCTCTCAGCAATCGATAGTGAGACGCTTACAAATGCTGTAGCCGTGCAGAGCAACACAAAGGAAGAGCTTGTGTTTCCGAATAGTGCCTGCTGTGCCTCCTATTTATCATGATTACACAAAAATGAATGAGGTGGCCTGACTGGCAGATATATATGGTGGAATTGGATTTCAGTTGTGCAGAGATTGCTCTTGCCAGCTTGACTATATAAAATATTATGAGGATCATTTAATCATTTATTTCATCCACTGTTATTCTCTAATAAAAGGCCAAACCTCTTGCAAGACCAAAGCACTGGTGCACATGTGTTTTAGCTTCAGCCTGCATTGACTGGAAGCCACAAATGAAGGTGAAATACTACTACAGAGCTTGAAACTATACCCATGAAGATTCCAAAATAAAGATTGTTTGCTTTAGCTTAGCAACACACATGTAACTCTTTCCTATGGAGAACAAAGCATTTATGTAGTCGGACTCTGTTTCTTTGTGGTTAAACAAACAAAAAACAAGCAGCTGCTTTTAGTAGATAAAGAGGAAAAAACTACGGAAAGTTAGAGGAAATGTTGTGTTGAAGTGTTGAAGAAGGCGAGTCATCAAGTCCATGTTAATGCTTACCTGAAGCATCAGATGGTCTTTAGCTTATTGGCTAAACCACCTGTCATTTCATCTCTCACCAGCCTTAAGCCTGGTTTATACGTCTCCGTCACGTCAGCGTTCGGTACGTATATAGCCCAGATTTCTACACTCTGCCCTATGTCCACCTCCCAAAATTTCTAACTACCCATCGAGACATAACGGTCAGCAGCCCTGTGATTGGTTGGTTTGGTAGCTGTAGCAATGCTACTCAGGAAGTGTTGGAGACTTTCACAATGACATTCAATAAAATAAACTCGCCCCCAGAGGTGAAGCAGCGTGAAGAAGAGAGAAGGCTTCATAGCTACGTCAGGGCATTTGTGGGGGTCGGACTTTAACGTGACGTTGAAGTATAAAGCAGGCTTTAGCCAATTAGATCAGAAGAATCACTCCAGAGGCAACAAGCTGCTGATAATCCTAACATGTTGGTAGAGGATCTTTGGTGTCTTGTGAGCAAAATGTGCATGTAATGGGAACTAAAACATACCCAAAACTTGTAGCGTTTCCTCACCAACAGTCATCACATTGTGTGGAATAGTCATGTGATGTGACAGGAGGAGGGGTTAATGGATGGTGGATGGTTTCATCCTGCAGTGAACTTATGGAGTCCTAAGTTCGTGTACCGCCTGTGGCATAGTGAAGCCTTCATTTAAATCAAACTGAAGGTAAAGCATGTAAACCTAGTCTGATAAATGACATCAATATTTCACTGCAAAAAAACATGATGTTTCCATTTGAAATGTATTAATTTAATGATTTGTGCCTCTTCTCACATAAAAAGAACAATTTCTGTCATGATGTATAATTCAAATGAATGATGTGACTGT
>JAVQJX010155871.1:0-14977 GCA_036025115.1 Ambassis agassizii
CCCCCCCCCCCCCCCCCCCCCCCCCCCCCCCCCCCCCCCCCCCCCCCCCCCCCCCCCCCCCCACCCGCAGTAAATAATTGAAGATGCTCAGGAACCAGAGCTTCGCTGGTTTCCTTCTGACCAACCAGGTCACAGGAAGCAGTGAAACGTTACCTGTAACGCGCAGCCGGATCGATGGCCACTGATCGTCTCCATCGATCATGGAGGAAGTGTGTGTGTCCTGCTCCCGGCTTATGATAGATGTCCTGTGTCAAAGGTCCGCTGTGTTCTTCACCCATCGCCGTGACAACTAGGACACACAGACGACGAGGCTCAATAACAATTAGAGGAGGGAGGATTCATTGAGAGCTGCAGAAAGTTGATGTTCTGTGTGTGTGGTCAGAGAGAGTCAATCACTACAGATTATCAGAACGTGGATCTGACTGAATATTTGTCACATGGTTGGTTTACGTATAAAAAAAGCTGAATGTTAAAGGAGCTTCTCTGCCTCCATCTTTCCATGAGGGGAGGGACCAGGAGCAGGGTGATGGCGCGTATAGGGTTAAGTGTCTTACCACTGGCACACATGTATAAATGTGCTTTAACGTGTGTGTGTGTGTGTGTGTGTGTGTGCGTGTGTGCTCACATGTTAAATGTGAATTTGCCGCTAATCGAGATGAAGAGTTTTATCTGCATGTAATCCTGCTGCTGTTTGTTCCTCTTGGATGTTTTGAGGCGTTCACTGTTCATTATATCAGTTATTTACATCCTGAAACCACTGATGTGATACGACGAGAAGGGAACGCACCCCCACACGGCGCTCACGCCTCTGACAGAGCGTCACGCCGTTAATGCCTGCTCAGTGAGTGCTGTCAGAACGTTTCACTCGGGGAAACGCTGTATGTACGTTCTGCTGCAGATTTACACTTCAGAACTGCGCTCAAACTTTTGACTTGCCAGCAGATAGATTTCTCTGAGGAGCTTCGTGCTCTGATTGATTTTAAAGTAGGCAGAAGGTTGCTGGAATCACGACTCGGCGCTCACATCACACTTCAGTCGTGAACGCTTTCTAATGACTCAAATGTTCTTTGTTCAGGCTAAAACAAACTCTGCCTCTGATTTCAGATTCAGCAAAGCTCTTCAACATCAGGATAAGAAAGCAGAGTCCATCATCATCATCACATTAAGATGTTGTTCAGGTAAACATTACTGTAATCCTGCCTGCCAAAAAAACAATTTGCACACCTCATTACTCTGCGGCTGTGAAAGCACGTTTGCAAACATCTTGAGACGATAATCTCAAATGATTTATGAGGCTAAAACAATGAGAATGAATCCGTTGTTTGAAGTTAATGTATCGGAGCAGAAAGCTAAAAAGAGATGAATAATGAGCTCAGAGAGAAGCTTTAATGTTACTAAATTAGTCAGCAGTGTAAAAAAAATCACTGCCATTCTGAGGAGAGAAGAAAAGACAAAAATAAAGACGGAATGTTAATGAAGATGTGACTGATTTGGGCTAAAAGAAAGCAGCATTAATGCTAACCTTCAGTTTACATTGACATGCTGCTGATCTGGATGCTAATCTCAAAGATTCAAAGAGGTTTATTTATCACATGCACAGTTATACATAGTACAATTGTACAGTGAAATGTGTTTTCTGTACCTGCATCCTTTAAGAATAAAGAAGAATAAGGTGAGTATTTCTAAAATAGAATAAAAATAGAATAGAATAAAAAAAGGTAAATCTTAACAGTTTAAATAAAATAAAAATAATCTCAATAATCAAACATTTGGATCCATTTGATTTGATTCAAATCAAATAAACTGAAGACGACAAACAAAAAGCTCAACAACACAGTCAAATGACCCACCTGGGACTGAAGGTCTCCACTCAGGCCACATGAGGGCGCTGTGGTAACAGGTGAGGAGGAGAGGATCATGCTGTTCCTCTGGCTCCACCATGAGGTTGATAACTGTGTTGTTGAATTATGTTGTTCGATTTGCATCATTTTGTATTTTGTGTATTTTACAGTTGTACCGATCATTGTTGTTTAAAGTCTGTTTTTTATATGACATTTTTCATTTTTTTTGTTTATAGTCATGTGTTTATTTGTATTTTTGTTTTTTCTGTTTTTCTGTGTTTTTTCTGTGTGCGTTTTTGTTTGTTATTTTTGTAAAGTAATTTTGTGTGTCTATGTTCATGTTCACCTCAAGATAAACTGTAATATTCTAAAAGTAGATTTGATGCTAACTACCTGTTGAAGATCAGCCTGTTAATCCTGCTCCTTCATCCCCTTCTTAAAGGTGTTTTTTGCACTTTTTTTGCTCATCATGCTGAACTGCACATATAGTTTTTCTGTGGAGTCACAGTGGATCTTTTAAAGTGTCCATATGGTGAAAGGTCAAGAGGAGGAAACACATGCATCCAAAATGGCTGACCTTTAACTGCAGGAACTCAAGGAAAGGAGATCAGCTGACTGTTTAGTGCTGATCATCATCTCTGCTTAAATGAAGTTTAGCTGCTCATTTTTCTCAGATTTTCTACACAAATTGAAACACAAGCTACATCCAGCTTTCCTGCCAATATGGACTCACAATGGGCCTCTCTGTACGCGTCGTCTCCGGTCAGATGAAACCATCTGTGGCTGAGGTTGCTAACACTGTACAGTGGATGAAGAGCCCCCCCCCCCCCCACTGCGTCATTTACTGTCATTAATGGTGATGGACACAATTGCTCATTTATCGTAAGAAGTGGTGCAGTGTGCGTCCACAATGGCCTCCTCCATAGGGCCTCAGTCTTATTCACACACTGAAGATCCTTTCTCACACTCATAATTAGCCAGATGCGAGTTGGCTTCACTGTCCGATAGACTGCGAGGAATGAGCTCTTTAACACGCTGCAGCTGTCCTCACTTAAAGAAAAAATGATTATTATTTTTTTCATGATTATGCAACTTTTCCACAATAGTTTGTGGTTAAAAGTGATGTCGACCTAAGTGGAGCATTGCCGTGCGGGGGGGTGTTTAGAGATGATAATCGGTTATACAGTCGTGAAGTTCCTAATTGTGCTTTCATGAGATGTGGTTGATTAATGAACTAGTTGACAGACATCCTGTGAATGTTGTCCACATGTGCGCTGTCCACAGGGGTGCTGAAGAATCCACTTCAGACCTCCAGCAGCATTGTGGAAGCTCTTTTCTGAGAGGAGGAGGAGGAGGGAGGAAGAAAAGGAGTGGGAGCAGAGAGGAGAGAATGAAACTCGGGAGGCTTTCGGCAGTGCTGTTGTAAAAGGGAGTGAATGAGAGCGGGGGGCCGTGCAGCCAGCCACATGGGCCGTTCTCACTCGGGATAATGGAGGCCTTTTCTGTGGTTCTTAACCCCCTTGTCGCATGCTGGGAACGGGCAGCCGTCCGTCCGCCACTCACAACAGACACGCTCACCCGCTGGATAATTGAATTTTACACCCAGGAAAGTCACCCCTGTCCCTGGTCAGGCCCTCTGCTACACGTGGCCCTCACAGAAAGTCTCCCAGGATCAACATCTCATCTAGGGAGTCCAAGTCATGAAGATTCATTTTGAACCATTATTGGTTGTTTGCCATTGCACTGAACTGGCCTGTTGGAAAAACACAGTCATGCCTCCGTGAATAATTCTGCTGATCCTTTCATGTGTCATGTGTTGATTTCGGTTTGTCATGAGCGTGTCAAAGGGAAATCAATAATGTCTTCTTTGTGCTCAAACAGCTGTTAGAGAGGTGTGTTGCCTTTAGGTGGAGGCCGTTTTCTCCTCTGTGTGTGTGTGTGTGTGTGTTGATGAAGTGAAGAATGACTCATCCAGATCCTTCCTCTTTCACAGCCTCAGGCTTGTGGATGCGGGTCACCGCCCTCCCCCGGCTCTCTGACTGAACACAAAAGGTGTTTCCTCCCTTCGGCTGTGGTCACTTTCACCTGTCACTCAGACTTTCTCTGTGTGGAGGACGGCTGCAGGTGAGCGTCCAGCAGTGGCTAATGGCTCATCCATGAACACCAGCACAGATGATGGTGTTAAATACTCAATGTCAGCTAGTGTCAAAGCAAAGTTTCTTGTCTCTGGTTGCTGTGCTGAATGTTGTTACGATGCTCCAAACGTTTCAAAGTGATCCGCTCGTCATCGGCTACCCCTTTGCGTGTTTGCCTTTCAGGTCGTCCTCAGGTCTCTGTTTACCCTTACGTACATACAGCGGAGGCTTTAATGAGAACTCTGTGACTGATCCTCATTCATGTTGCTTGTCACACAATACCTGCAACCTGCAGCTGCTTATGTGACCCAACACGTGACATGAAGTCGCTGACAGCTCATTTCTCCATTATGCAGCAGGAAAAATCTAAAAACCAAAATATAGAAACAAGTGTTCTAAAACTGGGGCGTGTTATTTTAAAATATCAATAATCTGCATATACAAATGAAGCAGAGTGAACATGATGTCTTGTGATTTTATCTGCAGTTGCTGTGACCCTCCAGTTCCAGTAGAGGGCGACATTCATGTGGGTTCCTCCACCACTCCCCCCCCCCCCCCTTCCCTTTTCAGTTCTGTGCGTCCCCAGCAACAGCCCCTCCCATCAAAGCCATAACCTCTCCTAATCCACCACCACCACCACCACCACCCCTCGTTTCCCTGGAGACGGCTCAGACGAGCAGGTGATGCATTGACAGGGAGCAGATGGTCCCCTGTGGAGGTAAGCATGGCTGAACAATGCTTCCATATTCATCATAAAGTCTTGCTAACTCTCGGTGTCTCCATCCTTCCACTGCGTTTACACACATAACTTCAAAGTTGAATCAGATATTTTTGGCTCATAATAACACACCGATGGCTCCGTCAATGAGTGACAGTTTTCAGTTTACAGTACAGTCAAGAAAAAGTAAAGAGGTCGCCTCCCTTCGCCTTTTCCTCTGCAGGTGTTTTTGTGCTGCAGTAACTCACTCCTCTAAAGAAGCTCCCTCTTTTTAGCCCCTGTCTCCCCTGGAGATAAAGTACAGACACCCCACTCTCCCTGCCTCTTTCTTTCAGCTAACTCCTGAATAATCCGGCAACAATACAGGGCTCTGAGGCGGTGTGCAGCGATTCGCCTGAGGCCTGACTTGTTTTGGGGTGCAGCGGCGGGGGTGGCATTATGGAGATCAGCTAATGCATGTAAAACACTGCATCCATTTTTTTTTTTTTTTATTGGAACAAGTGGTTAAAGGGGGGGGGGGGGGGGGAGTATGCTGCTGCACAATAGAAGCTGTGGAGCGCTACGTTTAACCCAGCACACCTGGAGCACACAACAGGGGGTGAGAGCAGCAGCTCACCTCCCACCTCCTCCTCCCTGCCTCACCCATCAACAGCAGCACCTATCAATAAGGAGCTTGGTTGGGCTGCAGGAGGAGGAGGAGGAGGAGGGGTCGGCTGTATTCAGGGGCCTGACTATGATAAAGACGCACAGTGAGGAGCCATTGAAGAGCCCTGTGCCCATAATGGAGTCACTAATAGGTGCCTATTCAGCAGGGAAAGTGTTTTCTGGAGGAGAAAAAAAAAGTTTTAGGGAAGCAACAATCACTTTGTCTGCTGCCTTGTGTATGTAAAATTTATGCAGCGCTCCCCTTCTCCACCCTCTCCCAACTCTTTTGCTGTCTTTTCTTTAAAGAGCGTCGCTCATGAATAGACGACATGCATAGTTTGGAGTCTTCCTTTCATCCATACTCAAAAATAAACTGAATGGTCTGTTCTCGAATGAGTTTAGTGCAGAGGAATACACACACTTCTCCCTCACCTCATTAAACTATTAGTTGTATGCACAGATGACCAGAATCCAGATCAGCAGCTGTACAGAGAGCTGTTTGCAGAAAAACTGTAGAAGTTTCCACCTTTTACTAAAAACAAGTGTCTGTAAAATATGTGGTTTCCTTTGTACTTAATAAAGTAAGGATGGAAAAATATGATAAGAAGAAGATGATAGTGAAAAATACAACAAAAATAAAGATGAACAAGAAAAAGATACAATAAAGACGAACAGCGTGAGCAATAAAGATGAAGAGGAACGGCACGGAGAGGAAGACGGTGATGAAGAACACAAGAAGACACAGAAGAAGAAGAAAGAAAACAAGAACATAATCAGAAGAATGAGGATGACGAGCAAAGTAAAGCTGAGGATACAGGATGAAGATGGTGGAGAGACAAAGAGGAAGATGAAGATGAACAAGACAATGAAAGTGATGAAGAGCAAGATTGAAGAAAGAGAGAAAAGAAGACAAACATAATGAAGAAGTGAAACATCATCGTCATCATCTGCTGAAGAAGAATGAGACGACAATGAAGTAGAAGACGACAATGATGCACTCTGTGAAAGAACAACAAACATGTCAACAGCTAGCATTAGCATCCTCCACCACCCAGCAGGCCTTGTGGGTGAGCCGACTATAATGTTGAAATATTGGAAGCACACTGAAAAGAAGGGACCTGAAGTGAGAAATACTGGGGCCATATTGTGCTGCATGTCAAAGGGTTTATCTGACAGATTGATGAGATGAGGAAATAACGGAGCTAACCGGGGGGTGAAAGTAAGGGAGGGGGTGGATCCCAGCATGGCATGGCAGCCAGGGCTTTGGAGTCAGTGCAGGACTCCCCGCCGGCCGGCGCAGGTCAGTGCTCTTTGATTCTGGGTCCCGCAGCCGACAAAGGGCAGCACGCTGTGGGCAGGGCTGCTTTCCTTAGAACAGCATGAAAGCCCTTGTAATGGTATTTTAATGTGTTTTGTGAGGCTTTGTCAGCTTTGTGTGCTGATGTATGTGTTTATTTCATGTCAGACTTTGTGAGGAGTTAAATTCACAAGTTCTTCAAATTTAAAAAACAACAACATTTAAAGCAAAATACAGGTGTTTTTGCTTTAAAGCTGCATGGAGGTCAATGGGGATTGATCAGATTTTGGAGGCAGCCTCTAGCGGCGATTTGAGGAACTGCAGTTTTTGCATGGTTCAGTGCAGTCTATGATTTGTGTGTATAACACCTTTTTCCTGGCAGTTGTCTTAACAACAGATATTGTGGCATCCGGATTACCCAGAGTGCATTGCAGACCTGAAGAGAGAGGTCTTGATTTCAGCTTTGAGGGCTGCTAATTCTTCATTTTTAATAAATGTTTTTTTTTTTGTTTTTTTTGCTATGTGTCGGGGTGGCTGCTTGTGTCACCTGTGTGTGTGTGTGTGTGTGTTTTGTCTGGTCACCATGGAAAACACTCACTACTCCGTCCGCTTGTTAATATTATACCAAGGGCCTATTTACTGGGATTTTCCTGCACGACAAATCTGAAGATGGAGAGCCTCAAGCTCAAGACACTCTCTGGATAATGAGCTTTGATTGCAGATACAGATAGAGGGCTGTTCAGACTGCACGCACACACACACACCTACTGATTTGTACAATTGATAGGCTCCATTGTTGCTATAGAGCTCGCCACTATATGCCCTGTAATGTAATTAAAGCCAGGAGATTTATGCTTCTGTGTAGCAGCCCAGAACCTTGTTGATCCATGTTGTGTCTGGAGTCGGCCTGAAAATCCGTCCCACTGTCCAGCTGGTCCTGCTTTCTGTCACTGCCTTTGTTTTTGTGTCATCATTTGAAAGAGACATGAGGTTGTTTTTTTTTATTATTATGTTGTCTGCCAAGGGAACATGCCCGGGTGAGCTGCACCAGGTCAGCGAGGTGGTAATTATTAACAGCCATAGTTAAATAGGCTGCATTTTTGTTAGCCTCCCACAGAGACTTAGTGTTCAGCTCCAACTACAACAGCTACTAGAGAGCAGAGGTGCATAATCTGAGTCTTTTTGCTGGATAAATTGTTGGAGGGAAATGAGTGAAAGATTAGAGTTCTTTGGACATGTCTGCTTCAGAAGCTTACAGGGAAACCAGACCTTCCAGAAATCAAGATTTGAAGCGTCCTCTGAGGGTTCTGGCTCGGCCCAGGCATCCTGTCAGCACCTGGCTGCCCAGAGACTCTGCACACAGGGTGAGTCCATCCGTGCCCACCCAGCCCACATTTCCAATAAATGAAAGACACGTCAAAACGTTGCTGAATGAGGCCCCATGGAGGGAACATGAGAGAGAAGATCCGTAAGTCCAGCAGCATCTGTCCACCTCTCTGACACTAATGAATGTTAAGTAGGTTATCTGCTGGTGTGCCAGTGTCTCACAGGTCATTGTGACCGGCGCTGGTGGTGGAGCTGCGCTTTTGTCAGGGTGCGCCAGCCCCCAGTGAGACGTCTAAAATGGCTGCACCGCTTTCTCCTGGACACAATCCCAGCACCAGTAGTTGCCATATTGATCCTCCTTGCTCACAGATTAAAGCATAAAAGAAGCTCTGTCCAAACAGCAGGGGTCCACACTGACTCCTAGAGCTCATTTCAGGGTCACAGAGTCCTTGCAGCCTCCTGACCCGGACTCCAATGCAAACACAGAGACACCGGTGCAAGGCAGGACAGAAACCTTTCCAGAGATGAACCCCATTAAACAGGATTGGTTGGATGCTCACATTCATGGCTCATTATAGCTGACCCCAGGCTTTCTCTCTCTCTCTCAATCAGGTTCTGGTCTTTTCTATCTGCGGCTCTAACCTGGCCGCAGCCATGCTGAGGTGGTCACCAGTCGCCTTTTGTTCGCATTGATAGCTCAGCTGTTTACTTGATTGTTTTCTGAACTGGATCTCCTCATCTTTTTGTGTTGCGCTGCATTGTTGAGTTCCTGTGGTGTGCTTTTAAAGTTTTGTCTGAGCTGTGGAGACCTTTTGTTAGTTGGTTTATAGACGAATCTGATTTGGATCGTCTCCATAAGGCTCCGAAACACTTTGGTGTTTCCCAGCCTTAGCATTTAGCTGCTAAACAGCTATGTCTTGGCTGGCGTCTCCTTTTTGCTGTACCTGGATTTATGTACACACTGTGTGTCCTTGTCTCTGACCTCACCCGGATGCAGCTCTGTACATCAGCGATGCCTGTTCCCTTAATTAAACGCTGATTAA
The DNA here is from genome assembly GCA_036025115.1 of Ambassis agassizii. Taxonomy (NCBI): domain Eukaryota; kingdom Metazoa; phylum Chordata; class Actinopteri; family Ambassidae; genus Ambassis; species Ambassis agassizii. The sequence goes on from JAVQJX010155871.1 coordinate 9,006, forward strand.
ATGCCTATTAATGTGCGCTGACTCACAGACAGGGTGTAATCAGGTCAAACAGAATTAATAAAATATCCAGCTTGGTTGCTCAGGAGGAGGAGGAAGGAGTCCCCAGAGTGGGACTGGACAGATGGCATCAGGAATCACCAGAGAGCGGACAAAGCAGAGGGGATGAAGCAAAGAGCAGCCACCACTTTGGTGATTAGTTCTAAATTGGTAATTTGATCTAGCTCATTCCACCTACTCATTATTGATAAGACTGACCATATTTGAGCACTTCTCCCCCCCCCCCCCCTCCCCCCTCCTTGCTGGCTCAGGCTGACAGCACTTCCTGTCTGCTTCAGTCCTGACAGCCCACGCCGCTCTGCTGTCAATGAATCCGACAGGAAGTACGTTGAGGTGGAGTTTGTGGTGGATGAACAGTGGAAATCCCATCTGCCAGGAATCTCCCTAATCTCATCATCTGAATTGAACAAGGAGACGAAGAGCAGCAACCACTTTAGACAAACTCTCGATGGGATTATGTGTTGTATTTGTGATGATGGGTCAAATGATGACATCAAAGGGGAGACAGAGGGTACAATTCTGTTTGAGCTAACAGGCTGCTAGAAGGGGGGGGGGGGCTACATACAGTCATATGTGTTGGTGGTAAGCTAGCTAAAAGGGCATATGTTAGCCACAGGTCGATCCAAACCCACCACCACCTGCACTTCATCCTGTGCTGTCTGGAAATGTACTTGATTTGACATTCAGCGTAATTAGTGACAACAAGGTGACTGGGCTGCGAGCACCCATAATTCATTGGGAAACTGGTTCCTGGTTGCTTTATTATTCAGCCTCAATTAAGGCTCCCATTAAAGGATGGAGAGCCTGTGAGGTATTTTTGGCATAATGTGTATATTCATAATCAATGCGCTTTGTTTAATATGACAGGTTTGAAATGAAAGACCAGTTCAGACCTGATGCTGCCCTCTGTCCTCTCATAGCGGCACTAGAGGGGTTTGAGAGTCTGGCACAAGCGGGCAGAGAGCTCCACATGAGTGTAAAGGGAAGTGCACACACACCAAACTCCATTGTCTTCCCATCCTGTGTGCACCTCTTGCCCCCTGTCACCCGCTCCGGTCTGGGGTTACAGCCCATGAATGAGGGGTGAATCCTGGGAGGATCTGCTCTCTTGCTCCCTGGAGTGGATCAACTCTGTAGCTGACTCGGTGCTTCTGGGAGCTGCCAGAAGCTGCAAAGAGAGATGGATGAGCTGGCTGGTGACGTGTCCGCTTTGATGGATGAGTTAACACAGTGGTTCCTGATCCACAGGTCAAACTGATGCACCCCGACCAGAAGACCACCATACTGTCCTGAGGTGCAGGACATTTTTGAGCAGATGTTGGAAGGTGGCTGTGTGGGAGTGCAGACTTCATCATTGAGTCAAACCTCTGGAGGTGTTTTCACAGCAGTACAATGATAAAGACAGGCGGCTTATTAATGCACTGGTGGGGAGGGGGTTAAAGGTCTCCAGAGAGCTTCTCACTCTGTTTGTTTCAGCCTTTGTTCCAGGCTTTGAAGCCTATTGAGCTACTAAATGTGGTTTTAATTGATTAATCCAATAGATCTGTTTTAAATGTACCGTCTTTCTGTAATCAGTACACTTATATTTGGTGTCTTTTTCCCTCACAGAAACCCATTTTTGTGTCTTTTGTGAGTAAAGCCATCCTATGGGACCGAGGACTCTCCCACTGCGCTGTGAGTGAACAATACATACATTTATATTACTCCTCATTAGCTTTTCATTGTAGCTATCGATTCTACTTGTAGCCGAGCCTCATACCAAACATCATGCTGGTTGGTTTGTTAGATGATTTGCACACGTCTTTCTTCTTCCTCTCATGGTGAGATCTGGTTTAGTCCATCTACTGGTACAAAGTGGTATTACATGAAGGTGAGGTTCACAGCTAAAGAGCTAAAATTTAAAAAAAAAAATCTGTCTTGTTGATTTGTGCAACAGGTCAAACAGAAATTGTTTTATTTTGAACACATTAAAACAGTTTGCTTTGCTTGTTTTGTCCCTTAAACAAAAAAAAGCAGATATTCACATATAAATGGATAAAATCTGAAGAACTTTTTTTTTTCAAATTAAATTGGATATTTTTGTCTCTAACAAGCAAAACAAAGACTCAAACACACATGTACTCCTCTTTCCTCTTCTTCTCTCATGTCCCCACCTCTCCTCTCTTCTTGAAAAGACTCTGGGAGTGGATGTGCCACAATTAACAGTGGTGTTGCCATGGGGACAGCAGAGTTGTGTGGGCTGGCTTCCTGTCTTGGCCTCTGGTTAAACAAACAAGTAAAGTCGGCAGACAAAGAAGCCCGCTGGTCCTTACAGCCTCATTTACATCCTCAACTGCCTTCAGCACTTCTACATTCAGCAAGTTCATCAGGCTGCCCCTCTCTCTCTGCTCCTGTTATATCTAATAAATCAGGAAGGCGCATTGTGATGGTAAACCTTTTCCCGTCATGCAGTAACACAACTTTTACAACCAGGGTGTCGCTGTCTAAATAGACAGGCAGCCGACAAGAGGCTGTTGACCCAGCGGTCCGCTTTATGCAGCTACTGTAGTGTCGTCCGGGACACAAGCTGCAATGTGGCAGCGCAGGTCAGAGCGCACAGGTGCCCAAACAAGGCAGCTCTGATTTAAACCTGATTATAGCAGCTGCTACCTCGATCTGTACGAGTACCTGGGTCCTGCATGGCCTCATTATGTCAGACGGGTTTCCTTGTCGTTGAGGAGGTGGTGAGACATTTTTGAAACCAAGAAAAACTTTTTCTGTCAAACAAAGTTTCTGAGCACTTTGTCATCCTGTGTTGAGATGTGTCTCGGTGGCGTCAGTGGGTGAGATGGAGGGTGCAGCAGCAGAGCCCTCTGGGTCTGCGTGGGCCTGTGTAAAGCGGGGTCATTGTCTAAACCAGCAAAAAGTAGAAAGTTGCTCTGAATGCTAAGCTGCATCTGAGCCTGGCTTCTGACACGAGCTGATAATCAGATTTACTCCCCTGAATCCGCCGGACTCCACAATGCACCCCACTGTCGTCGTCCCCCACTTTGACTCTCGCCAGCATCCCCCCCTTCCTCCTCCTCTTCCCCCGCAGCAAAGCTAATTACACCCCGCAGAAACACAAATCTCCATGATTTAAAAAGTCACTCTTTTTCAGGGGGTTTAACCTTGTTAGGGCCTAAGCCTGGCTTTCTTTCTTGTGAAGAATTCTCTGTTCCTGCAGACGCTGGGACATAGACACACTTCTGTCTTTGCTCGTCGCCGTCCGCCTGTCAGAGAGTTCACTTGGAGGCAGTGTAATTAAGAGTGTGTGCATGCGTGCTGCTGCTTATGCCTGCTGTGTGTGTGTGTGTGTTTAGAGGTGAGGGCGGGAGGCGGTGAGGGAGCACACGCGAGGCCGTCCTCTGCGGGCCATCTGGGAGTCACTGACAAACTAATAGACTTCCTACATTCATCGAGCAGCGCTTCTTGTACATCTCAATCAGGGAGCTGTTGACCACAAACAGGCCCATAATGACATTAATCAGCTCTGGCTGTGTGAGGACAGCGTGTGGGTTGCCTGACGCCAGGAGGTCAGCCTGTTTCCTGGGGGCCTGCGTGGCCGCCAGAGGAGCCCACACAGAAATGACAGCACTACCTTCTGTCATCCATCTGTTCATGCTTGTCCACCCTGAACATGTAGATATGAAGATGATGGGGAAAAGTCCAGACATATTTGTAGAGGAGGAGTTTTTCTGCATTAAAACAGTCTCTCTGTGCTTTGTAGTGGTGCGTGCCCGGACCTGTTGTGTGAAAGGTCTGATGACACCAGCCGAGCCGAGCCTCACAAAGCCCTCCTGAGTGACAGGTAGTGAGGAAGAGGAGCGTGCAGGAGAGAGAGAGAGAGAGAGAGAGACGCCTCTCTTGTTTTCAGCTCACTTCTCTCTCTTTACATCACAAGAATGCAAATCTGTAAAGCCTGAGAGAGGGGACTCAGTGGAGATGGTGCAGGGATTTAAAAGCTGATCCTCCCTGTGTGAGTCACAGACAGTCACCCCACCTTCCTCCCTCCATCTGAGACAAATGTTCAGTCAGTTTTTACTGTGTGAGGAGCTGAACTTTGCTTTAGATGAAGCTTAAATACAAGTCAAATAAAAAGCCTTGCGTCCATTTATTACGACTGTTTGCTGTAGACTGAGTCACTGTTGGCTGCATTTTCAATATTGACCTGCTTTTATCTGCTCTGTCTGTCTGTGTGGCAGTGAATTCATCCTTTTTCTCTCAGAGCAGGCAAACAGGTTGTATTGCATTGCATGTTGCTCTGCTTTGTGGACACAAGGGGGCAGCGGTGACACCATGCATCATTTGAATTTTTTCTTCAGTCACACAGAGCAGCAGGGTTTCTCTTTCAAAGCTTTTATTTTGTAGTACCACAGAAAGCAGACACTTTTCTTTTACTGGATCATTTTTTTAAAATGTTTTCTCAAATCTCAGCTCTTGCTGAATCTATATTTTAAATACATTTTTTTAATTCAGTTTCTTTTTATTTAATTTAAAAAAAAAATCTGAATCTTGTTTTCTTGTTTCTTCGTGAAGGTCCCCGAGCGTCCCGTCCACCGTCCCTCTCTCTGTCCCCGCTTCCTGTCCCACATGAAGGCTCGTCCTGAAGACTTCAGCCCTCCATATGCCCTGAGCTCCAGGTCCAGACCTCCACCTCCACCTCAGGGAAGGATGCAGCACACACACACTCTGACTGCACCACAAACACAGAGCGAGGGTGAGTCTTATCAATTAAACACCTGGGTGCTTTCACGCCATCGCAGCCACAACAGGGGGAGGAGCTGACTCCTTTAACTCCACAGCTCTGCTCATTAACAGGTTTTCTTCCTGTCCTGAGTCGTGGAGGCCACCAAGCTTGTCGTTAGCTCTTAATCTCTCACTGCGGTTGTGTTTGGTTAAGTGCAAATCTGGTCTATCCGCTCTCTGGCGAGGAAGTGCCCACAGCGCCGCCCTCTTGGTGGTCCTCTGGTGGGAGCGGAGACCTGCAGGTCCTTTCAGGGCCCGGCCTCTGATGTGAAGGCATTTTTTTTTCTCTACACACACCTCAGCTCCACAGCAGGGCACTGCATTCAGTGTGTATGTGAATGTGTGAGGAAGGGGGGGGGGGCATTTCTCAGCACCAGGGTCTAATACTAATTATTCTACCATATGGCGGTCGGGTCCCTCACAATCGTCCTCAGCCCTCCTCCCTGATGAAACGTGCTGCGCTCAATGCCATGGCTTTGCACTCTGACACATGTCATTCATATGCACATCAGCACACACATTAGTTTGTGTGTGTGTGTGTGTGTGTACAACAGATGGGAATGGCAGGGCATTGTAAGAGGAGGCAGTGCAGAAATGTGCTCTCCAGTGCGTTCTCTTTATCCCCCTGTGCTGACTCCTCTTGGCGGCAGAGCCCCAGGAAACAAGAGCAGATTGTCTGACGCCCTCCACCCTCATCCAACACTTACACATACACACACCCTCGCCGTGGTCAACAAAACAAAATGGGAGGAAATGGGAGGCGCTGGATGGATTTTGAAGGTTGTGGAAGTGAATCTTAGAGGGATGAAAGAGGAGCTGGGAAGATAAGATGTCTGTGGCGGCACTTTATGTGGCCATTTTCACACATTTTCTGGGTGTTAAGTTTCATCCTGGAACATAGTAATTTAAGTCATCTATTGAACTTGGTCCCATCTTAATCCCAAAGGTGTTACTGCAACTTTCATCAACAATTTATATGTTGACTTACACAGTCACCTTTTATTTTGAAAAACTTTCTGCTCTCCCAAAACTCCACTATACATAACCCTAAATAATCGCCAGTGAATGCTAGTGTGTGTGTGTGTGTGTGTGTGTGTGTGTGTGTGTGTGTGTGTGTGTGTGTGTGTGTGTGTGTGTGTGTGTGTGTG
>JAVQJX010155960.1:0-20509 GCA_036025115.1 Ambassis agassizii
GAATAAGGATGAAAAGTCCTCCAGTAAAGTTAAAAAAGGAAAAGAAGAGGTGGAAGAAGGTAACATATTTGCTAAATATACCCTGTGTTTTTGAAACGCGTCTCTTGCTGCGCATTGTGTCAAACTATTTTTTTTCTCTCTTTTTTTTTTTAAGATGATGATGATTCAGAAGACTCTGGTTCTGATGTTGATGTGAAGAAGACTGGCAGACGCCACAAACTGCTGCGCCATAAACTCTCTCTGAGTGAGGGTGAATCAGGAGAGGAGAAAACTGACAAAGAGAAGAAGAACAAGGGAGGCAAGAAGAAGTCGGGACGGAAAGGTTTGTTCTGAGTTTTTAGTATCTGTTCATCTATGAATGCAGATGAAGTGACTTTTTTTTCATTTCAGTGGAAAGTGACTCTGAAGACTCTGACTTTGAAAAGTCAGGCTCCAGTCAGGAATCGGAGATGAGCGAGGAGGTTAGCCAATCAGAAAATGAGGAGAAGCGCCGAAAGACCAGGTGAGAAGAAAGAATCCAATCACTTTTAAATACCAATATCACCAGACCCATAATCACAGTCCTTTTTAATACCATCACTCTGAAAACACAATACTTTCCTTTTTGGAGCACCTTAGATTACTGAAGGCTGCATTTATTTTCTGAGCTTTACAACATGTGCTGCTGTATTAATTAGGTCATGGACACACACATACACTGCAGTTGTGCATTTGTCCGCAAGCAATTGTCCATACAGAACTTCAGGAAGTCAGGTTCATGAGTTTGAATCCAGCTAAATGACGGTGCGTCTGTGTTTATGTGCTTGACTCCTTCTCGCTCTGTCCCTCTCGCTGAGTGATGAGGATTAATTAAGTACACTCCAACCAGCAAAGGAGCAATTTCACTGAGATTCAATGTTTACCTTTTGACATCACTTTTAATTCAGCTCTCCAGACTTTGTACTGAACACAGTCTGTGGTTATGACTTGGCTTGTTTCTTACGACAACCCCACAATCTACAGGTTTCACACTATACACAATATGTTTGATGTTGAACATACTTATTGTGTATTATTGTCTTCACTAAATTGACAGGGTATGTTTTGTATTTGCTTAAATGTTCAGAATTGTTTTTTAAATAATATGTATGTACTTGTTTTGTTTTGTGATATTGGGAGAGACCTGCATTTTCTCTGTCTGTTTTGTGTCTTTAGATCCTCAAAGAAGAAGGATGATGAAAAACAGAGAAGCTACAAGCAGAAAAAGAAGCGACGCAGGATCAAAGTTCAGGACTCCTCTTCCAGCAATGAGAAGGTGTTTTAAATGCAGCGATGGACCCACACAAAGTTGACTAGTCAAGTCATGCGTGACGCATAAAATGTTATTTGAACTTCCCCCTGGAGTGTTGTGAAGCTTATAGAGGGCACAAATGGGCTGCTTGGCTACTGATGATAGCAAGTAAATGTATTTCCTAAGGGCCGAAGATCAGAGGGCTGAACTTTGACTTTCATTTCCACAGAGTGGGGAGGAAGATGGTGACGACCCAGATGGAGACAAACGCAAAGGCCGAAAAAAGATCCGCAAAATCCTGAAGGATGACAAGCTGAGGACAGAGACTAGAGATGCTCTAAAAGAGGAGGAGGAGAGGAGGAAACGTATTGCTGAGAGAGAGGCACTCAGGAAGAAACTTAGGGAGGTGAGATAAAACAAGCTTTTACATTACCAACAGGCCTGAATGGTCACCTAGTGATGCACAGCAGGTTGTAATCCAAGAGAATGTATGACGGGAACCTGCTTTTTTGAATATATTAGTGAACAAAGCTTAATATGTGTCACTAAATGTTAGGCATACTATGAACTGATGCTATGGCTGAACTTTTTAAACCTTCTTTAGGTGATTGTGGTGGAGGAGTCTTCCCAGGTAAAATGCCCCATCACCACCAAGCTGGTGCTGGATGAAGATGAAGAGACCAAGGAGCCGCTGGTGCAGGTGCACAGGAACCTTGTTACAAAGCTCAAACCTCACCAGGTTGATGGTAAGGACAAAGTGAATTCACTCATTAAAAACACTTGGGCCTGACCATCTTATCAAACCTGGGTGCTCTAAATGAACCCTCTGTTGTTGCTTTGTGTTTGTTTCAGGTGTGCAGTTTATGTGGGACTGCTGCTGTGAATCTGTGAAAAAGATTGAGAAGTCTGCTGGCTCTGGCTGCATCCTCGCTCACTGCATGGGCCTGGGAAAAACTCTGCAGGTATAAAAAACAGCCGCATGTGTTCAGATGCATAAATCACACAATTATTGTGGAAGTTGTAAAGAAACCTTACCTGTGCTATGCAAAAACTGGAACAGATGTGTTTTTGATTTTTATATAAATGTAACAATATACTGTCATTGCATTCAGGGAGCAGTACTTTTTTATTATCCCAAACCTGCTGTAAGGACCTCATGTATAACTCCACCTGGTGGAGCTGGCCAAGTTCTGAGGAGAGCATCAGTGTCTGCAAAGCTGCTATTGTTAAGCTGCAGTTATCATTTTGCCCTGTAGGTGGTGACATTCCTTCATACACTGCTGCTCTGCGAGAAGCTCAACTTCACCACAGCACTGGTGGTTTGTCCCCTGAACACGGTCCTCAACTGGCTCAATGAGTTTGAGAAGTGGCAAGAAGGAATGAAGGATGATGAGAGTTTGGAGGTAATGATTTGTAACCTTTCTGTGTAATGACAGTGTGGCACCCTGCATATTGACCCTCGTGTTTTACAGGTGACTGAGCTGGCCACAGTGAAGAGACCTCAAGAACGAGGATATGCCCTCCAGCGATGGGAAGAGATGGGCGGAGTCATGATCATTGGCTACGAGATGTACCGAAACCTGACACAGGGCAGGAACATCAAGAGCAAGAAACTCAAAGAGATCTTTCAGAAAACTCTAGTTGATCCAGGTACAGTGTTTTCACCCTGTAGTCTGGGCCGTTATAGCTCTCATGTGCCAGCATATTGGCCAAACCACAACTGCATTTAATAGCTTGTGTGTTCATTTGTACTAGGTCCAGACTTGGTGATCTGTGATGAAGGTCACATCCTGAAGAATGAAGCATCTGCTGTGTCCAAAGCGATGAACTCTATCAGGACGAGGAGGAGGGTGGTGCTGACTGGAACACCTCTCCAAAACAACCTTGTTGAATGTAAGATTTTCTTCTATGAAAAATTAACTGTCCTGTCATACACATAACCAGATACCTCATAACTAAAGATCACGTGGTGTTGTTAAAATTAAAACCTCTGATCCTCGTCTCCTTATCAGACCACTGCATGGTGACCTTTATCAAGGAAAACCTGCTTGGGTCAATTAAGGAGTTCAGGAACCGCTTCATTAACCCCATCCAGAACGGTCAGTGTGCCGATTCCACACTGCACGATGTCCGCATCATGAAGAAGAGGGCTCATATTCTCTATGAGATGCTTGCTGGTTGTGTCCAGGTAAAAAATTCTTAAAATAAAGCCTCTCTTAATTTTCATCATACTAAAGAAAATGATTTCTTTCTTTTTCTCACAGAGGAAAGATTACACAGCACTTACAAAGTTTCTGCCTCCCAAACTCGAGTATGTGCTCTCAATCAGGATGACTCCTATTCAGTGCAAACTTTACAGATACTACCTGGAGCATTTCACAGGTAAGAACCAAGTTTGTTTGTTGTTGTTTCAAAGTGTACAGATCGCTTTGGGTGTTTGCAGCACAAGGTTCTTTAGAGGCTGCTAGCTGGGCTTTTCCAGTGTCAAGATGTAGCCCGTGCTTACACTGAAACAAAATTAAAACGTGAATTCTGTTGGAAAGCATGCATGGTGTAAGACTAGGCTAAATCCTCTTGAGCCCTGTTTCTCCTAAAAGTGCTCGATTTACTTTGTGTCATTTACTCAGACAAGGTTTAAAGATAAATGGAAGGCCTTTCTGGTCTCTCACTTTTTCGTGGTGTATTGTTAAGTCGTTTAGTGGACCTTCCTCCTTTGTGTGTGTGTGTGTGTGTAAGAGTGGCAGCTGGCACTGTGCCGCAGGCAGGGTTTAAGCCCAGTTTCCCACGTCTCCCTAATGAAGAGCTCTGGGAGAGAGGGAACAGAGGGTGTGGGGTAAAAGGGAGGGATGTGGGGGCATAAAGGAAAGGGAAAGAAATTTAGAGGGAGTAGGGGCCACAGGTCTTACACCAAAACCAAAAACAAAGAACAGAAGTGCTGGTATGTAAAAACAGGAGTGGTGGACTGGGGCAGGGGGGAGGCTGGTGGTATGTGCAGTGGCTCATTAGGCCAGGTTGCGCGCAGTGCACTGTGCTGATGGTGTGATTATGGCTCTGAACCCCCACACTGGTGTCTTTGGACCACAGGTCAGTCTGTAAAATGGGAATGGCCAGTAAATATTTGCTCCTTTCGCTGCTGTGTCCGTTTAACCCACAGTAACATCTGACCTCCAGGGGTCACTGCAGCTGACATGAGTGTCAGCACTTTCTGTTCACTATGGGAAGCCGCAGATTGAACAAGACTAAGATTAGACATCAAGTTGATCCAACTACTTTTTCAATTTAGTTTTTAACCAACTGGTACTCATCAAAATTGAATGTTTTTTTCCAAACATCATATGTATGTGAATTAAGAGCATGCTGTCAGGTACCTAATGCAAACACACATCAATCTTTCTCCTCCTGCTCTTTCCCTTGCGTGCAGGTGTGGGGAATGCTTTGGAGGGGGGCCGAGGCCGCGCAGGGACCAAACTCTTCCAGGATTTCCAGATGCTCAGCAGAATTTGGACCCATCCCTGGTGCCTTCAGCTGGACTACATCAGTAAAGAAAACAGGGTAGGGCTGGGAGAAGACGAGACTAAACCGCACTAAATGCTAAGCGAAAAAACTGGGAATATATTAGCACCTATCACACAAACACACTGTGGGAAACCAATAGAAACATACTGCTGACAGTATGTAGACACAAATTGTGACTGCGGCAATATTTTCTCCTAATGCATCATTTCTGCTATCCATAATCCAGCTCTGTGTTTGGTTGACCTATGTCACTGCACAGTCGAGGCTCATGCAAATGTACTCTCATCACAGGGGTACTTTGATGAGGACAGCATGGAGGAGTTCATTGCTTCAGAAACGGAAGAATCCTCCATGAGTCTGACTTCTGAGGACGAGAACATAAAAAGGTAAACTCAGAGTTTTGTATCATTTTTCATTCTGCACTTACACACATATGACCTCATTTATCTGCCCTTTTCTGTTTCACATCTGTTATTCTCGCTGACCCTGTCTCCTCTGCTGTGCCTCCGTCCTAATGTAGGAAAAAGAAGCGAGGAAAGGGAAAAAAGAAGGGATCTGATGACTCGGACAGTGATGATGTGGAGGTCATCAAGGAGTGGAACACTAGCTCTCGTGGCAATAACGGAGGGGGTAGAAACAGACCAGAGGTTGTAGAGGAACGTAAGTCAGTAATACTTTGAGCAGCGTTATAGCAGTGGTTTTGATACAAAGAAAATTCCCAGTGATCTTTGAAAAATGAATGTCCTTTTAGTACTTTTATTTCCATGTGTTATTCTGAAGCCAGCATAATTATTACAAGATCAATTTTTTGTTCTCCGATTGTATGATTGTAATATCCAGTTATTGTTGGCAAAAATCGGAGGACTTTCTGGACTAGTTGTTGGCAACAAGGAGCATTTTAGTCTAATGTTTTAAGATGCAAGATACAGGTGTGTTATTATAGGTCACTGTCATTCTCGCGCTCTATAAATCAGCAGTGAAACATGGAATGGTGAAGGTTGATGTCTTTGTTATCTTTTTGTTGCCATGACACTGCACTGACTTGTGTATCTCCAACAGCTCGCCCCTCTGGCTCCGCACCAGGAAGCCCCACTGCTGACTGGCATAAGGAGTTTGTCACTGAGGCTGATGCTGAGATCCTGGAGCACTCTGGGAAGATGATGCTGCTCTTCGAGATCCTGCGCATGGCAGAAGAAGTGGAAGATAAAGTGTAAGTGTGTCCGTACTGTGCACATGTAGAGTGGCTTGTGGATTTTTGAAAAGTGTTTGCTGATGTCACTGTGTTTTTCTTTGCCCTTAGCTTGGTGTTCAGTCAGTCTCTGATTTCTCTGGATCTGATTGAGGATTTCCTGGAGCTGGCTAGCAGAGCTCAAGATGAAGAGAAGATCTCCCCTTACAAAGGTGTGTTCTTTTGTCCCGTCTGACACAAACGTGAATAATCTTGTGGTTTTTTTTTTTTTTCTGTGATCAGCTTTTAGCGGTCTAATTTTAGCCCTCTCTTGGTTTCATGATGAGCTAAAAATACCAGGCAATGTTTAGCCAGCTACTGACTGAGGCCGAGGAGCCCTGGTGGTGTGTCAGCGTTCATTTTTGTGGTTTTGCACTGAACTTTTCAAACTGACTAAACTGTGTATGGGAGAATAAATCACAACAGAAACTTTGCAGAAGGCTGAAGTATTTTCACAAAGAAGCAGGAGACAGTCTCATAAGACCAAGGCCCACATGCAACATGTATTCATGTACTCGCTGCTGTGCTTATTACCCTTAAACACACACAGGCACACACATACACATTGCCGCTGGTGTAAGGTCATGTTCCTAATTAAACTTCAGCAGCTGTTTTTGCTTTCATTTTGAAAATGATTAGACCTTGACTTTTTATTCCACAAAAAATGTTTGCTCAAGGGTTTGTAATTTGTAATGAAAAGATCACAGTGCCGTAATTGGAAACATACTGAAATGTTGGTTATGAAGGGTGGTTGAGGCGGTGGAAGAAGGGGGGGCAGGCATCTTGAAGGCTAAACACGGCTGGCCTCTAACCAACACAGGCATCTATCTGCTTTGTGCTAATAGCTAAACTGAGTCCTTCTGACGGGGAAAAGTTCCATCTGATGGTGACGTGTGCGTTTGAAGACTTTTTGGAAGCACAGATTGTAACAAATACCCAAAAGCATGTGTTCTTAACCGTGCAATGTGTTTGTGAAGGTGAAGGCAAGTGGTTCAGGAACATTGACTACTATCGCCTGGACGGCTCAACCGGCGCCACCACCAGGAAGAAGTGGGCTGAGGAGTTTAACGACACCAGTAACACAAGGTGATGTGCCTTCAATATACAAAACTATGAGGTCTGTGTATGTCAGGTACCTGCAATTACATACTAATTCTTGATTAATTCTTCCCGTACAGGGGGCGTTTGTTTCTCATTTCAACACGAGCTGGTTCACTTGGAATAAACCTGGTGGCAGCAAACAGAGTCATCATCTTTGACGCCTCCTGGAACCCCTCCTACGACGTTCAGAGTATATTTAGGGTGTACCGATTTGGCCAGGTTAAGCCTGTCTACGTGTACCGATTCCTCGCCCAGGTGTGTTGTGTTTGTGAACTTATGCCTTAATCAAACTGAAGTGAAAGTTTTGAATTCCTGCGAAATTCTTTTCTCTGGTTGCACAAATCCAATACGATCACAGTTGCGCTCTGGGACACTTGTAAACCTGCAGTTTTTTTCCTGATCCTGTCTTTCAGGGCACAATGGAGGAGAAGATTTATGAGCGACAGGTAACCAAACAGTCTCTGTCATTCCGGGTTGTGGACCAGCAGCAGATTGAGAGACACTTCACGATGAATGAGCTGGCTGAACTCTACACCTTTGATCCTGATTTACTGGATGATCCCTCAGAGAAGAAGAGCAAGAAAGCCACGCCTGTGCTTCCCAAGGTAAACATAAACAAACTGCATTTGTTCATATTGTGTTTCAACACTGAGCCAAGCATCTTTTTAAAAATGAAATTTAGTACAAATCAGACATGTAATTGGGCTTTGATAAACCACTGACAAAGATTTCATGGTTTTTTTCAAAACGATCCCTAAGGAAAAGCAGGCTGAAACCTATTAACAGTAGTAAAATGTTTTTCTTTTACTTTCAACAGACATGGCACAGAATGCCATTTTAAATGCCAAGCTTGTTTTTCCAATCTAGCAGTGAGTAGTATGTTCTTCCTTTTGAAGTTTAGCACTGCGATAAACTATTATTTAGATATAGTGCCAGCTGGTATCCTGCTTGGCCTTTCTGGGATCCTTCTATTTCTTCTCGTTTCATAATCCTGCACTCACCTCTTCTCATCTCAGTGCAGGTGCTGTGTCACTATTTGGCCCCCCTGGGGTTTAATAAGAACAGCCCTTACATGGGCCATCCAGTCCAGCACAGCTGCACTGATCACATATCTGTTTACTGTTATTTACTAAATAGTCTTCTCATTGCAACACTGCTGCTGCCCTGCTATAAACCTGCACTCTTTTTTTTTCATTCGTTGCTTGATGTCTTTTACTTCTCTGTTGATCCTTAGAATTACCTCCACCCTTTCCTTTTTTTGCAGTCTCAAGGTTTATTCAAATATAGTGTTTTTTGCTCTTCGTTTTGGTTTGACCCGGGGTTAATCTGCAGACATCTGTAAACAGAATAGATAAAAAAAACGCTGTATATCCAGCAGGCTTTTTTATTGGACTGTCACCAAGCATTTCACTGCATCTGAATCTATTTAGATTTAGCTAATGGTGTCCACTAATAGGGTATTAACAGGTAGGAGAAGTGTGAATCCACTCAGTGGGCAGGTGATATCACAGCTCTCGCCCTCCATATTCCCTTAAATCCCGAACTGCCTATTTGGTGTAGCGGAGCTCCGTTGGAGATTTGAAGAGGAAAGATGTGTTCACCGAGCTGCGGCCTGTTAGATGTGTATGATATTTAATGAGCCCTGTAACATTTATTTGACACTGTATTAAAGACGGAGAGGCTGACAAGCCCTTTAACAAGCTGACCTGTTTTGGCCAGGGGGTTAACTATGATGTGGCAGCAGGACTGCAGTATTATGGAAGGAATTTGCCGTCTGGAATGATGTGAAGATGAGTCAGACACCCTCCATCACTTTCAGCCAACAGTGCTTAGCTGAGAAGGAGAGAAGGGCTCCAGCCACAGCAGACACAGTTTTGTACTCTTTGCCCTCCGAACAGGTCACACAGGCCACAGATATTCATGCGTAAGAGGTTGCTTTCTCTCATCTTTTGCTTATGACAAAAACATTTTTCTCATGTGCTTTAATTCCACTCTCGTCCCCCTTGGCCTTAGTCATGCCTCAACTCTCTCTTCCCCGTTCATAATTACTCCGTGCCATCTTTCTGACCATCTGTTGCTATGACACGCAATGCCTGTGAATGTCTAAAACAACCTCAGTAAAGTTTTTTTTTTGTCTTCTCCCTGGCTTCCCTTGCATGATGAAGGGTCATTATTTAACCCGCCCCTTAAAGATGTCTCTCTGCTCTTCAGAAAAACTAATTGGAGACAAAGGAAGTGGGCGTACTTAACCACTAATGACAAAGAAGATCCTTGGAGGCCAGACATGAGAGTCTGACTCCCCCACCCACCCCATCCTGACACACTCTTACCTTACTTCCTGCTCCTTTCTCTCCTCATCTCACTGCTCCATCTGACATGCTGCCACTTGCATTAGAAGTTGTGGTGGTATTCTTTATTTTTTTTTATACAAGTCTACTGTTTTCTCTACAGATATTGCTGCATGGTGCATTGCTGGTCAATGCTATAGGCACGCCTCAGTGTACATGCTCACAGCAGGTGATGGCTGAAGTGGCCATTAGGTTCTGACAGAAACTCTTAAAAGCTGTAGGCAGACTACGACAACAATGTAGACAGGAGCAGACTGGAGCAATAAACCACACCAAGGTTGTCTCGTTAGGGGTAGGAAGTCTCTTTGACCTTAAAGGGAAATCCTCCTTTGAATGCTCTTAAAGCATTATATCAGGGAATTATTTGTGATGCCAGTGTTGTAAATTACTCTGTGGCATACACATCCTCAGGTAGGCCTCTTTATTTCTACCTGTGTAAGTGGTTTCTTATACTTCCCAGAATGCTTTTTGACAGCTTTCAGAAAACATGCCCACGCTTGTTGTACTGCAGGTGGAGACAGCACTAATGGTAGTAACGGCAAGAACCCGACTTGTTGCAGGTGAGAAAAAACAAGAGGTGTCATTGACCATGATTTACTGCCTTCTGATCTGCAGAAACTCTCTGTAGAGACTGCGTATGCAGTGATTGGCTCAGACTCTTTGGATCAGACAAAATGTCACATGCAGCCTCTGTAGTATGGATTTGGAGGTTTCTTTTGCTGGTGGAGTGTCAGATGAGGTGTTGAAGGGTAAAAGAGCCTACTTTTATTTAGAAGCATATTGCCACGTTTGTGTCACATCCCTTCAGTGCAGTTGTACCATCATGCCGTTATGGACTCCTTGTGAATCCACCCTTGACCTGCCCCCAGCTCCAGCTGGCTAATTTTTGTACCTCACTCTTGTAGAAATATAACCCCAACACCCCCCCATCTACTGCTTGTCGAGGCTTGTTTTTATAGGTATGTGGTATGTTTGTTGTCTTTTTTTTAGCCCTTTGTGACATGCATGATTATGTTTCTTTGTTAATTGACTGACACCTAGATAAATCCTTTGCCTTTTATGCTGGGCCTAGTAGGTTGTAAAGACAACGTGGTTCGAAGGGGCATTAGTGGCCCCCTGATGTCAGGCACAGCGGTGCAGTTAAGTGCATTTCTGCAGAGAAACTGTTTAGAGCAGGCCACTGTGTATCATTGGTGTGCAGCTGGGGCAGAGAGAGTTTTGACTGGCTATGTTTAGGTATTACAAATATCTCAGACGCTTGCATTCCTGCTGTCGGGATCCTGTCTCAGCCCTCTCGGTTGCTATGGCTAACGCACATGTGCGTCAAAAGCAGTTGCTGGCAGCCATTTGAATACATTTAAGCACGAGACAACCTGAGAACATAGCAGCATGTTGTATTTCAATTAAGCATCGATTTCCCTTCTTATCTCTATCATGTACTTCCATTTCTCCTTCACATGCCTGGTGTTTAACTGGAGGCTTCCTGGTGTGGCATGACAAATGAAAGATTTTTTTTTTTTAGAAACATATTCTTTACACATTAAATGGCAGTTTTGGTTGCTGGAAATTGAGTTAACATGGCCGAGAATGTTCTGAGCTCAATAGAGTGTCTGATAAGGTGGCCAAAAAAAGGCTTATTAATGCCAGTGGGGGTTTAATTGCATCATACCCTTTACAGTTAACCGCCACCTAAAATCTATTGGTAAAGTACATATAGGTGCCTGTGCCAAGTAGTAAAGTCTGAAGGAGGCCCACTAACGTTAACTCCCCAAGTTTTCATCTCTGAGAGCTGCCGCAGTTTGAGAAGTGCTTTGCATCATTGTGTGGACTGCTGGCAGGACAGACATAATATGTACAAGAATCCGGCTTCAAAGGGGCATAAATTGTTCTCTTAATGGGGAAAAAAGAAGATTTTCACAGCTGAAGCAAAGATTTTTTAACAACAATTTATAGGTCCACTTTTTTCACACACGGTCAGTTACCTCCAATAGCACATCTGTGATGCCAAATGCCGCGTTTTTTTTTTTTTTAAGAAAAACACACCCTGCTCCCCCGAATTTCCTCTAAGGGGGGAAAAACAAATCGAATTGAGTTGGGTGACTTACCGCCTTCTCTCTGAGCATCTGCCCACCCAGCATCTTTTGCCCTCTATTTCCCCCCACAGTAAAGTGATAGGCTTCCCTGTTCAGCTCCATAAGGATGACAATAGTGTAGGTCAGATTACCTACAATCATTAGTACTGCCTGAGGACACACACACACACAGCGCACCGGGATGGAAGATGGACCGGACCACCCCAGAGCCATTGCTGGTGGGGATTACTTGGGTATCCCAGAATGCAATGTGCCAGAGGGCCTGAGCGTCTGTACTGTCATTTGACCTGGAGCTCCACTGAGCCTTAAACCAGTCAGAAATGCTCCTCTTTCATCCATTTGAATAAAAATGCTACACTTTGTGTTCTCAACAGATTTTTCTTCCCTAGACACTCCTGTCAGTTTTAGGTAACAGGTCGGTTACCTTGTAAGAAATAAAGTGAGAGCTTTTCAATTCCTTTACTTTATGTGACAGTCAGCCTGGATTATCATCTTCAGTGTGACTGACTTCACAACCACCTCTGTCAGATACTCTCTTCAAATCTGTAAGTCATAACACATAGTACAGCCATGTACTGTGGCTGTGGTAGCAAAGCCTGACCTATAGTTGACCTTGTGATCACCTATTTTGGCAGAACAAACCACGATGGGTGTCTTTTTATCCGAGTCAGGCCAACAGGCTCTTCTGTACTTTTATGTCCTAATTAGAGAGTAAAGCAGCAGCTGAATCTCTGGCTGTGCTGCTGCTCTGAAATGTCTGGTTGTTCAGGGGTGGCCTGGTTTTTTCCTGATTGAATGTGATGGCTGGGAAACATAAACAAAGTTGGGTCCAGGGCCTGAGTGCAATAGGCTGAGGGAGAAGCTGTCTGTCCCAGTCTGTTTGTACCCGTTTCAGCCACATTGTCATTTTAAAAAGTAGGTTGTGCTTAGTTTTCCTGCAGACAACTTTTCCACTGTGATGGATCCAGTTTCACTCTGTCTGCACTGGTGTTTATTTTCTGTTTATTATTTTTCACTTTGTCTAATGTCATTGACATCTATGATTAATTTGGTTTGCACCTTCACACCCATTGTCACTATTCAAAGTGAGGCAGAGGAGGGCAGGGTTGGAGAGCTGGCCTGCAGGTAAATGATGCAACTTCTGTATGACATTGTTTCCAGATTGCAACGGTCCATTTTAATGTAAAGCTAAGTTGAGACAAAGAAAAGCAAACCTGCAGCAGAGAGTAATTTAAACCATGTTTGTGTGAGCGCAGCCTGGCCCAACTCTCTTAATTTTTCACAGGTATTGTTTACAATAACAAAGTAGCCATGGAAACCAGAGCCTCCCCAAAAAAACTGCATTTATGTATTTATTTTCTTGTTACAACTTACTGTCCACATTGTTTTTGTCAAAGATGTGGCTGGAATTGTGTGTTCATGCCCAGTTTATCTATTTATATTGTTTAACGTCTGAACACATGGTATCCAAAAATGAATACAAAATGGTAAGCTGCTGGCCGGAACAGTGCAATATCTGGAGTCAGTGCAGATCTTCTGTCTCCTTGTTTTTTTTGTTGTTATTGGCAGCCTAACTGTGTTACGTAGTGTCAGAAGTTGTAACATAAGTGTTCATTGTGAGACTGGCCAAGTAGCTCTGTGACAAATACTCATTGCTGGTGACCACTGAATTAATTAAACATGAAAACGCATAAATAAATATAGCCCTCTGGCTTGAGGGTATTGTTGCTGTATTCTCCGTGTAGATCTTGAAATGTTTTGTAATTATAAGCAATGAAAAGTCATCTCACTCCAACATTTCTGTTGCCAAAATGATGGAATTCCCAATACTTTTGTTCTCCTGTTTTTGTTGAGCTTCTTCTTTGTTGGTGGGGAGGATCCATCAGTGACAACATGCACCTAGTTACCCAAAATCAACCCGCTCTGTTTTTGTCATATTCTCTCCTCTAGGATCCTATCCTGGCTGAGATTCTGCAGAACAATAAGGATCAGATTGTGTGTTATCACGAACATGACTCCCTGTTGGACCACAAGGAGGAGGAGGCACTGAGCGAGGAGGATCGCAAGGCTGCTTGGGCTGAGTACGAAGCAGAGAAAAAGGTAAGCCAGGAGAATTACAGGACAATTTGAGCAGTCAGTAATCAGGGATGTGATAGATATTGTATTTCTAAGTCTGTGATACACATATTCAGTGTGCTATTCATATGTGTTACACTGTCTACATAGGCTGGTAGCGGTGACATTGTAGACATGGCATAGAGGAGGCTGCATGCACTTTATTGCAACTTGCTTAATCATATTACTTGTTTCCCCCCTCACATGCAAACACACTTATGACTTATGAGTATCGCTGGCATAAACTTCAATGTAATTACTCTTATAAACATTCAATTCTCCCTACCATCTACCTTTCATACACATGCCGTGCCCATGCAGAGCCTCTCACACACTACACTGGTCAACATAGTCCTGAATTGCCTGATTGACAGAAGGAGCGGTGTCACACATACTCCACAACGACAACACTGGGCTGTCCACGGATTCACCTGTCTGTTAAGCAATCCTTGTGTTTTGGCTGATGCTGATTGTTAAGCAGCCTCATGTCAAAGCACTGACATGAAAGTACAAGGTTAGCTGTGTAAGTCCTTCATTTACTTTGCCAAGATGTGTGAGTTAAAGATGGATCTGTCTAATCCTTTCATCACCTATTGTAAGCAGACCACAGGGCCTACTATCAGGCTAGAGATCTGCTATACAAATCATACAAATGCTGTCTAAGCAGTGTCATTGGTACTTACTGTACAGTTAGGGGTAGGGGCAGACACACACCTTCCCACCACTTCCCTCTCCTTTCTTGTGGGACAATTAGTGGGGTTTATTTAGAGAAGTGTAAGGAAGGGGGTGATGTTGTTGGAGAGCAGGAGCTGGTCTCCTCTCCCCCCGTGTAATCCTAGATTCTAATTCACCCTAATGATTATTTTTCCAACACACTCACTCTCCTCTGCCCTCTGTGTCTTAAGCAGCTTTTCCCTCCAAGCTCTTCTGCTTTTCAAGAGAACAGAGGGTTCCCAGTCTCAGGAAAAACAGTGTTTCTGAGGTCAAATGTGAGGATTACAATTGTGTTCACATCACTGCAAACTATCTTCTCGCGAAGATGCAGAAACGGTCACTTTTCATCCACTTGGTTGTATAGTTGGTGCTTTGTTGGTAAAACAACTGGAACGTAACCCAACCTCTGCTAATGTCTTCACAACTTAAGTGTTGGCCAGTCGTGGCCAGGAAAAGCAATGTGTATGAATATCAGATTTGCAACCGTGGATATGGGAAAAACTGAGAACATGATCAGATGCCCGAAACGAAACTGAATCCAGGACCGTCAGGTCTCAGTTGGATGACTTCAGCTTGGTACAAAGCTTAGCAAGGCTCATGTCATAAATCTGTATTTCATAAGCTGAATTTCGGAGTCTAGCTTTTCTGTCTGTCTGTCTGTGTGTGTGTGAAGGTGCACAAAAGCTGCAGAACATCTGAGGGAGCAGCTGAACTTCAAGAATGACCTGCCGTTAATGGCAAAATTGATGACACTGTGTATCACACATGCACTGTGTCATCACTTTTGCCATTAACACATGAGCACATCAGTCATGTGTGTTGTGGTTTTTGTGGTTGTTTTGAGGTTTTTGTACTGTTTAGGTTTGCACACCTGTCTCTGGCCAGGTCCAAAGACCCCTGCTGGCCCCCAACACACACACGCACGCACACACTGACAGACAGACACACATACACACCCACCCCTACATACCGGATGGCCAGATTACAGGGCAGGGGAAAACCATCTGCAGCAGAGACTCAATTACATACAAACATCGGCATCCTGCTGGCCTTTACTGGGACAAGACTGTTTACCTCAGGTCACTACTCTTGCGCACACATTTAATACAGCAGGAGCAGGCAGGCTCGTTTCTCTTGCAGAACATTTATAAAAAAAGAGGTAAAAGTATTGTTTGTTCCACGATGATGGTTTGACAACACTTTTGGCTCTTGTTTCCTGTCTAATCAGCCCCTCTTTCTGTGCCTTTGATCTTTCAGGGTCTGTCCATGAGGACCAACTACCAGACGGTATATGCTCCTACGGACATGGGCACCTCAACGTATATGTCGTACAACATGGCAGCTTTGGCCTCCATGACCAACCAGCAGCTGGAGGTAAGTAATGAGCTCCACATGCCCCTCTCTCGCCTCGTACTCCTCCCCCCTCTCCTTCCCCCACGGCACGGCGCCCCACATTCCTCAGACCCCACTGCTAATTGTGACAACAGTCTAGTAGCAGACAAGCCCAGCTCTGCCGCGATTCTCCACCAAACACGTTCATAATTCTCTGTCTGGGAGAGCGACTACGGAGCGAGTCAGCGTGGGGACAGAAGGTCCACAACCCCTTGAATGACAAAACATGACATGGCTTCAAACATTATTGTAATGATCACATTCAGCAGCAGACTCGGCAGATCTTAGAGATCAGTATCGAAGTGATTTTTGTGTGTGTGTGAAAACAAACTGCTCATACCCAGAGCCGGATTAGCATTCATTTGGTTTCATGTCTCTGGCTGCCTGATTTATGTCAATCTCACTATTGGTCTGATATTTGGTGCTGGAGTTAATCAGTGGCAGCTTTTTCTTGGTAGTTCCTGGAAGTGGTGAACAATGCAGTAAATATGTGAGCTATAAAAACAAAATAAGATGAAAGAATTTCTTTGGGGCTGCACAGGTTGAGATAATTCACTATTGGTTTATCACTCTAACGATACCTCTATATTTTAACCCTCCGTCAGCACAATAGTTTAGTGAAAGCCACATTTACGTGCTTGTACCCATGTTTTCTTTTTCATTTTCTTTTTTCTTCAGGATCTCATAAACCAGGGACGACAGAAAGTCATTGATGCTACCAATGCTTTGAAAACCTTAGCACGGGAGTCGCTGGAAGACACCATCTCCACAGTGGTGAGTGTCAAGTGATGTGATACATTTGTCATATTTCTGAATGATAGTTCAGGGAATCTACAAACTGTTAACTCTCCTTACAGTGGAGGGAGAGCCCGTCACTCACAGAGGCCCAGGTCCAGGCCATAGCTCTGCAGCGACAGACCAGCATGGACCTGGAGCTGAAGCGCAGGGAGGCCATTTACAGGGATGTTCTGACCAATCAGCAGAGGGTAAGAGTGGAAACATGCTGGTATTTGTTCTTTGAGAACAGTCACATTTAATGCAGTCAGACTACAATTCCGTTCATACTATTATGTCTTTAATTTGGATTAAATGATGACCCGTCATCTTCAGGATGTGTTACCCTGTCCTTGCTGGAGCTGTTCGTCTACTTGTTTGCGTTTGCTGTCTGTAGCTATCAATATTCATTTTAACCATAACTGCACTGTGTCTGTGGAGGGACAGGACATGTTCTAGAGAGGAATGAGTCAGTCGGTTAGACAGACCTGTGGAAAAACATTTGAGGTCTGTTTCAGCAATATTGTACAGGAAGATTAGGGACAAACCTGTTGATCTTCAAAGTGAGTAACTGGATGCAAAGTTGCATTATTCATTCACCACATTAATGACCGATCTTGTCCTTTTATCACGTCATGTTTTCAGTGTTTGGTATATTGGTGGTTCCTTGGTGAGCTTTTGTGAATATTTGTAATTGAAATGCCTCTGTTTGTGTCTGCCCAGCTGATGATGTTCGTGCAGAAGCTGCTTACCAACAGAAAGGTGCAGGAGCAGCAGCTGGCCATGGCGAACCAAGCCAGCTACTTGAACCAGCTTGTTTTGCAGAACGGCATGATGGGAGGCAACCGGCTCAGCCAGATGGACCTGCTCGGGCTTTATCAGCAGCTCCATGGTCTTGGCGCTCATCAAGGCATGGGCAAGAATCCTGGCCCGTCTAAGGGCCTGTAGGTCAGAAGGACTCGCTCCCCTCTCAGTTTGTTCCCAGTGGCCCCAGTTCTCTGTAAGAAACGCACCATGAGACCCCTCAGAGCTCAAAGGCAGAGGGTGGAGTAGTTTAAAGACAGGACTGCTGTCCACAGGGGCATCAAGTGGGACAGACTCTAAGTCCCTGATTCTAAACTTCACTGAGAGGTGGTAGAGTATAAATGTATAAATGACTGTGTGAAAAGTCTGTTAGAAATTTCAACAGAAAAAATGTATATACAGCCTTAATGTTATTCAAGTTCTATATCTTCTTCATTTTTCATGTATTTAAGGACAGGTTTTAACACCCCCAATGCTTTTAAGCATTGTATTTTTTTCCCCTTAAAAAAGGGTTTCCTTATTATTTGAAATCAGTTTTTATACTGTTTTAAATGCCTAACTACACCTGAGTGGGACCAGTATCATTGGTGACAGGACTCTAATGTAAAGCTCTATATGACTATTAGGCCCAGCAGACTCCTCCACCACTATCTAGCAAACAGACAGCTTGTTGGTGCTGCAAAGTCCTGCTCTCTTTGGGAGAAAGAATAAACTGATAAGAAAAAAAATGGCCTTATATTCATTTCCTAAAAAAATCTCTGTAAAGATTTGTTGAGAATCTTTTCTATTATGCTTTTAAATGTTTACATTAGTTGTTGCTGAACATGTTAATGGAATGCTTGTGTTGTTCAAAACTGCCTGCCGGTTCCTATTACCTTTTTGTGACATCTTTCTCATTGTCACGTGTTGTCTAGCATAGCACTGTGCGTCCTGTTCATTGTTTGATTTCCACTTACATTGATCCCAGGCCTGGGTGAGTAACTGGGTCTCATAAAGCACAGCCAGGTCAGCTGGGTTTCACAGGGCCCAAAACTTTACTCTTTACTTGTCTGTAAAAGTTTAGAAATGTTGTACTTTATGATGCAGTTAACAGAAAGAGTAAAGGCTGGAAATCTTCTTATATCTGGCTGATTTGTGTCCTCTGCTTTTTGAGAAAATGTTATACTGGACACTGTAGTCTCTTCAGACACCACCCCCCCACCCCACTCAGACTACTTGTATTCTACTTTGGCACATTCTTGCTTTTAAATGCTTCAACTGGTGTAGCTGGTTAAACATGAGAAATGTGAACATTTCTCTTGAAGAGACGCCCGTTGCCTCCGGTCAACTCCTGTGTTTGCACAAGGTGTATTCCATAAATGTAGAGATTTTTTTGTCTGCCCCCCTCGAAGAATGTTCTTATGTTAGCAAATACACCAACATCATTTGCCAGGAATTTGATCTGCTATTATCTTGATAAGTATTTAATATAACATTTAATAAAGTGACCAAAAGGATGATCCGCTTTTGTGTGGGTTTTTTAAAGACTGAATGATTATTATTATTATTTTCTTTCTTTTTTTAATTGGAAAATTGTGTACAATAGTTTTAAGAATAATTTTGTGAAATGCTTGTTTGCATGCTCTTGCATGAAGTAAATTTCTTGTAATTTTAAAGGCGTAGTCTGCAGCAGGGTAACCAAATGTTCTCTGTCAGCGGCTGACGAAATGGAACATCATCTAATCAATGCTAAAGTATTTTTAGAGATTTCTGTTCACTACTCGTTCAATCAGTGTAACACATCACCTGGCAAGTCAAGTTAATTATGGCATAAAGACCATAAACGGAGGGAACAATAGACCAAACTCTGTGTTCGCATGCTTTACATTTTGTGTGCATATTTGTGTTTTTCAGAAACATGGCAGCCTACACTGTGTTACTCCAATGATGATCTGTTACGGCTGCCATCTTGGCTACATAGCAGAAGAGGAGAAAGGATGGATGATGTTGCAGCTGTTTCAAAAATGTAATACAAATGTTACATGACACGTGTCATCTTTTCCAGCGAGTATACAACTTAAACAATCTGCTGGCCTGCTGAAATGTACACAACACGGGTAAGGAACACTGTGTCTACAGTTTAGAGGAAGTAACACTACAGTCTGACATGTTTGGGTTGTTCAGAGTTAAACATGTTTCGACTATACTAATAATCTTTTTTAGTATGGACAGGCCTTCTGTTTTGACTGTTTATCTTCTGCTTCCAGGCTTCATGCTAAGCTAACAGTCTCCTCCAGATATGACTGTGGTGTCAATCCTCTTATCTAACACTTGGCAAGACAGTGACTGTACAGCTATTCATTTATTAGTTGGAAACTGAGAGCTGATCTGATGCAGTGTCGCTGTGTTTCACACCCACAACACTTAAGTGCCTCTCTTCTCCTTCAATCTTTCATCTATTTTTCCCTCTGCCGGTATTGTTTTCATTTCTCAGTCTGCCAGGGTTTTCCCCTGCATGTCTTTGACTTTTCCATTCCCTCCCCCCAGGGGAGCTTGCTCTCACAGCTTACAGATATCTGCCAGTGGAGAAACATTACAACTATTGCAGATGTTGAAATGTTGATCCCATCCCCTCTTAGCCCCAGATTACCAGCGCTCCAGGTTCGCGGCACATCCCTGCTGGTTCTCTGTGCAGCAGGCAGCTGTTTCTGTCCATTGAACAGACTCTATGCAGTCACAGAGGCCCCTGCAGTGAACAACCAATCACTGCTCTTAATCCATGCTGATGTGTAAAGCCAATTAGGAGCCGGGATCCAGTTGCATAAGGAATCTGATTTTGTACGGTGGATGTAGGCTCACTGAGACCTTATGGAGACAGAGAGCGCCTGTGCACATTACTTGATAATGTAACTCTTGCTTGGTAAGGGGTTTATGAGGCCAAACTGGAATGAGATTGTGTGGATGTTCTCCTCTGGGAAAGAATCTGCTGCATTTTTTTTTTTTATTTAATGGCTACATAATAAAGTGTTTTAGCTCTGGTTATCTTTTACCAGATGAAGTAAAGATGCTTTAGAATAACGTCTGAAATTAAAAGGAAAGACATGCACGTTCTCATTATATTACATATCTGGTTTAATTAGTACAACAGAAGCAAAAATAGTCTCACAATGAGTTC
>JAVQJX010155964.1:0-11277 GCA_036025115.1 Ambassis agassizii
CTCTTTGACAACAAAGTACATCATGTAGAAGCTAATTTTAAAATATAATGTGTTTTGCAATAGCTAAAGAATGAATTGGGCTAATGTCTGTAATAGATTGTAAAGATGGAGCCTTCAAAGCAGATTTCAGGGTATAGAGACAAGCCCAGTGATGACTGTCTCTCTCTCCTTTTTCCACATAATACATACGTACATAAGCAAAGTCAACTCCTGTCATGTTACATTTTGTTCTATCTATCTCTGATATTTGAGAAGGCAATTGTTCAGTTCATATTCATGTAAAGCCTGTAGCCCTGTATTATTTATATTTTCAGCTTTACATTTACCAGTGAACACTGGGACAAGACTAAGTAGGCTAAAAGAAATCAATGGCTGATCAATAGTAGATAATAATGGGAGGAAGTGTGCTACTCACGGCTGACAGAGTTTGACCAGGTCATGGTCTGTGGTTGATGGGGACAGGCCTCGGATGTAGAGGTTTGTTTTGCTGAGTTGGTCCCAGCCTGCAGTGCTACTGCTACTGCTGTTGTTGTTGCTGCTGATGGCACTCGGGCTGGGTGGAGCCATGGGGTGTGACAATGGGGCAACAGGTGGCTGGCAGAGAAACAGTTAAGTGGGTTAAATTCAATTTCAGACAGAATGAATGGAAATCAAACACTATGATCCATATAAAAACCAATGTGCCAAATGTAAAAAGTCTAAATGACAAGTCAAATATTGAGACTTACAGTATATACAGTCACATACAGGAGAAAATAACTCCCTGTCTGGAAATTACACATCATCAGTTGTATCGTATGGGTTCCTGTGCAGTGCAGCACATTCAGCCCACAGGAACCTGTAGCTCTGACATCACTGTCACACTGATGCCTCTGGACATCCAATAAAAGCTACACTTATCTGATATATTGTCACACTTCTTAACCTTATTCATTCAAGAATGTTTGTGTGATTTTACTATCTTTGCATAAAGGATAAAAATGGCTAAAATCCTCCAGTCATTGAGATGCTTGCATTATGTTTACAAGACACAGATGTCCTGGTCTGAGAGAGCTTTCCCCTTTGGGGATTTGTCTTCTTCCTTCCTATCTGACACTGATTATCCCCCAACCCCCCACCCTCTCTGAGGAATCACAAACTGAGAGGAAGCTGATGGAATCCCAAACATGAAGTGGCGACAGGATTGAGCAACCCAAGTCTGGACTTCAGCCCGGAGGATCTTCTCTTGTGACCGACCGTTCGACAGGCTTGCATGCCTTTGCCATGAAATAAGTCTAACCCACTGTTTTCGAACTGATCAGTGGCAACCCCCCCACCCCCCAATAATAAACACAGTTTAATCTTCAAAGACAACAAGCTAGTGTTGTTACTATACAGTAGATACAAAGAAAAAATAGATTGCAGAGAACTGAGCTCCCGAATAAAACAAATGAGATTACAGTGCAGTCTTTTAAAAATATGCCAGTCACAAAATCTTAAGTTTCATTTTTTTGTATAACACTGTAAAGTCTGGTATGTTCTCATACAACTGCCTGACTGCTCAGATGTGGGCCTATGCTGGACAGAGATGGGGAGAGGACGGCATCTTATCAGCCACCTCCAGACCAGCAGAGCTTGTCATATCCTAGCTGGAAATATACACAGCATTTCCAGTAAAAGGCCTCGCCCTCTAGCCACAGGACAGCAGCATAAGGCACCACAAAGTAAATATGTCTATTCAAATCTTTGGACTAAAGGAGCTTTTCTTACACCTACATGTAAGTAAAAAAATAAAAAAGATGAACTCATCAGTGTACAATAGGTTACACATGCTGTATAATTATGACAAATTAGGGAGAAGCCTAATGCAGTGGGTGATCTGTATTTCTAAGGTAACCTTCAGTTTGTTATGGGCCTACTTGCACTGTGAGCTTTATTAAAACACGACCACAGCAAGTCTGTACACTGTGAAAGTTGTTATGTTTGCCTGAGTCTTTGTAAAGTGGTGTTTATGTGTACTTTAAAAGTAAGAAATGAAAGGGTTTGGCTACTGTATCTGCTTAAAGCCCCTCCTGTCTGTCTACTACTGCAGGACCTGGACCACAGCCCGAGCAGCAGGTACTCTCATTATGCACTATGTGGATATTACATCACAGACTGGCTTTTCAGATGACACTTTAGCTAAAATGTGTTTTTTCCCACCTCCCGGCTAACATTTAGTTTATTAGGAAACTAAGCTGCTGTCAAGTTGAGCTGTGTGTTCGACTTGAGTGGCGTCAGCTTAAAGGACAGTATGCCTTAGTGTGTGTTTATTTACCTGTTTTCGATACGCAGTCCTTAGTGGGTGTCCAGTATTAGCAAAAATCATCCTCAGTTGGAAAGGGGAGGTTCGGTTTTTCCTTAAGCTACAATTTTCGAACGAAACACATCAAACTCCACGTATAAGTAGAAAACTGGTTGACATCGATATCCTCCTTACTCCGCCAAAGGACAAACAAATAGGTTTCTATGCATATTCGCCGTGTACATATCCTTGTTATGGTCGAGTATCCGGCAACGGAAACCTCTGTAAATTGTCCCAACTTCGGTCGCCCAGCCCCGTTTCTATGGCTTCATTGATTTGCAGTCAACAGCGCTGCGTAGGACAGGCGCTGCTACGGTGGGAGAAACCATCTCAGCATTTTGTGTAGGGTGACAGCCCTATGAGCGAGAGTGCCAAAACAAAGAACAACTAAACATATTATGTGAAATAAATATGAAGAGAAGAGTTTAGCTTCGATCTAAAAACGTACATAGGCATATGACACAAAATGCACCTCGTTTTTAGCCAAACACGCACCGTCCATACTTTCGTTTTTACCTCTGTTGTCCTTTACGTAGTAAAGGATGCATACCAAACGTTCCACTGTGCCGCCGCCGCTGCTGCTGCTGGGTATGAGTTATATTTTTACGTAAAGGCGACCAATATTACATTCACTATTTGTTTGTAACAGTGGTTAATCAATGGTATTTTATAATCAATTAATCGGCATGATGTTATGGTTCATGTACTCTAAAAAATGATCTCCCAGCAGATGTTGTCACTAAAAATTAAAAGTGCCCAAACACAAATAAATGCATAATCATATGCTTTACAAAAAAACAAAAACAAATACAACGGGTAAATTGTTGTTCACACAGGTAAACTACTTTTTTATTTTTCCCTGCAATTCAACAGCAGTAAATAAAACCTCTGAAAATATAAATTGTCTGAAACCACTAAAGACATCTTGGTGAACCGACCCTTTAACATATAGTAAAATTTTGCTGAATGAGGGGCTTTCTATTATGGATTTTGTGCACTAAGATGCTCTTAATGTGAATGATTGTTGGCTGTGGGGGGTAGTCGTGTATGTGTGGTGTGGGTGTGGGATTGTCTCTTTATTGGAGCAGGTAAGAGGGGCTGGCTGGCCTATAAATCAAAGGCAATCTACCCACCACTGTCACCTTATGATTGGAAAACCAACACTAGAGGCAGAAAATGTGAATTAATAGTGACCTTCTGCAAAGTAAAGCACAAGCCTATAACCACTGTCCACCACTTCCTAATCACGTTCCCTTCATTTTAGCTTGAGTAGCAGCTGTTTTGTACAAGCTGATCTGTAGTTCATCAGTTATGTGTAATACCAAGGCAAAGTATTGTTGAGAGTGGTAGGTCTTGGCTTGTGATAAAAATAAGGTCCGCATACCTTATTAATTAGTGATGTGATCCTTGTAGTGCAGGTAGGCTAATGTCTGTTCTGGTCATGGGCTGCATAAGATATAAGCAAAACATTATCACATGCTGTGTCCAGTTTCTAATATTTCTTTAATTTAAAACTTAGATTCAGTATCACTGGTGGTTAATGGTTAATGCTGGTCACAGCTAGATGTATGCACATACATGTGTTAAGTGACTTTAAATGAAACCAGAGGTCACCAGAAGAGTTCATCCAGCCAACACGAGTCAATGGGTCAGCATTAGAGGAAAGAGGGAAAGGTCTGATTCAGCAATCTGCTCAGGATACTAAAGAGAAAAGGAGGGGGGCAGGGTGGACAGAGAGGCAATTGAACTATCACCTTTTATGAAACAGTGAAAGGAAAGGTTATCTCTGATCCCTGTGTTTGTGTAGCACTAAAACAACCCTCACATGAATCACAAGTCAGACTCTTGACTTAAAGAATGTGTGAGCTGGAAATGTAAGGACACACAGACACATGTCATTCCCATTAAAGAGACCTCCATTCATTGTGGTGCAGACAGATGATGCAACTGATATAAACCCATACATACAAATACACAAAATTTATCTCACACACACGCACACACACACACACACACACACACCCTGGGTATTTCCAAGGGAAATAAGAGAGTGAGGTTATTTTAGGACATTGTGCTACTTGGCTATTCACTCTGCTCTGAACTAATGAACACAGACTCAACAAACAATTCTGAGGTAGGCCTATACAAAGAAGTGCTGCTCTCTGTTTACTTCTCACAATTTATAACAGCAAGATCGACTCAGCTCAATCTGTGAAAACCTGAGAGACATTTGTCCTCACTTTCTCTCCGTGTTAGATTCCTGAGAAGTGGCGCTGCCACAATCAGTGTTGCACAGAGTTTTAGCAGCTCCAGGAAGCTGTTAGTAACAGCTCTGTACCTTCCTGCCTGGATGGAAAGGCTTGAGCTGGGTTGTGTTATCCTTCTTGGCAGTAGAAGATTCATTTCCTCCGACTCTTGACTGTAGTTAGTCATAAAAAAGTAGCTGTGTGAGTGCCTTTGTGGATGTGAGTGTGTCCATGTGTCCCACAATAAAACAGCCACATTCTGCTGCCTTTAATTGCACCGTCACTGTAGGGGTGGTGTTCATGAAAACTTTGCTCAGTTATCCAGAAATGAATGAGTCACACTACAAGTTCAGAGGGATAATGAGAACGTTTTCACTGACTAACAAATGTTTCATACACTGTGGTTAAATTGATTATACATGAAGACATTTGGAATGACCGGATAGTCCTTATTACTGGATCCTGAGGAATTCTGTGCCTGAGGGGAACAGCAGACTTAGGTATCATCACTCTACAGCAGTGTCCTCCTGTAATCCATATTTTCCTCTAATAACACTGTTTCAGAATGTCATAATGACTAAAAGAGTTGAACTGCATGTGAATGTATTTGCTAAATTCATTTTATTCTAAAAAAAAAATGAATCAGTCACATAAGCAATAACATATGAATCAGGTCCTTCATTTTGAAAACACACTTTACTGATTTATGCTGTGTGTGTGTGCATTAGAGGAATTAAGGGTTTAATTGTAGACTTTGTCCTCCGTTTTGCTCATGTCAAACGTCCTGTAAGAGTAATATGTGTACAAAGGCAGTTCTTTCAGGCCATGACATAAAGAGCAGCGCCACTGAGCCGTTTCATTGTCTACTTTCTGCTGCCAGGCAACTCTCCAAATTTTATTGTAAACATTGTATGGTGCAGTTCAGCCTCAGCATAATGCTATTGTCCGCACTCTCCCCACAGCAGTTAATGCATTCACCTTAACAATGATTTAAAGTTTACTCTGGTGGAGGCAACCAACAGCATTTTGAAGTTTATAGGATATCATTAGGAGTCTTTTTCTCTGTAGCTTTGGGGACTGTTGTTTGATGTCATCAGAAATCCCCCTGTACAGTAAACCAACTGATTTCTGAGATCCTGCATTGCCTCATTTCATGTAGCTACTTTCTATGTGACCTTTGTGTGAGTCCCTTGTAAACACTTTCCCCATCCCCTTGTTTAGTAAGAGTTATTGGTAATCATCATTATGCACAGAGTCCCTGACATCCATTTAAGGATACACTAATGCACAAAAGAGCATGGTTCCCAATGATTTCACTGTAGAACAACCAGCTGCATGAATGCATGCTGTGTTTTTTGTTGCTAGAAATTGGCTATCTGGAACTCCTATTGATAAAATTTTCATGAGCTTAAGTAATGAGGAGCACTAGTGTTATGTAGCGGCCTTCTGGGGCCACTGGGGGTTGGGTTTGTGGATTGTTAGGCACGCTGGGCGTGCCATAGGAGGGTGGAGCTGAGAGCCAGAGCCTACAGCCTTGTAATCATCATCATCACACTCACCTGTGTAATCCCTCTCACCTGTTCCCCTCACCTCTTCCTCATAATCATCACCACACCTTATAAAACCTGTCTTCACTCTCCTCTCCTTGCCAATCCTTCAGCTTTGTTCAGCCCAGCTCCACGTCACTCTGCGGCGCCCTGTGATTCTCCCCGTTGGTTCCCTCTTGGACTCCCATGTTTGGCTCTGGCTCCAGACTACTCCCCTGGCTTCCCAGCCTGCCTGCCGTCTCCTCGACACCCTCGCTCCCTGTGTTTTCTCTGTGGCCTCCCTGTGTTTCCCTCTTGTGGACTACCTGCTACCTCTCTTTTGGCGGCCTCCTTTTGTTAAGAACTCTGCCCTTTTGGCTTTTTTTTGTGTTTCTCTTTGTAAGTAAACCCCCAGTAACCTGAATTTGAGTCCTCCCTTTTTCTGCGCAACAGCGTATCCTAACAACTAGAGGGCTCTTCATGTGAGCTGCAGGTCAGCCAGGGACTTTCCTAGTCCTTCTTATCCTCACATACCCTTTCAGTTCTTTAGCTTTTCTTCATTTGCATGGATGTTTTGTAATATAACAATGTGAGATAACAGGTCTACCCACTAGGATTATAGGTAGTTGCTTCGTCCAACAACTAGCTGTCTAAGAACATTGTTTACACACTGTTACTGTAGACTGATACTCTAAAAGGTATTCCTCTCTATCTTTTCATGCATTGATTCCATTTTTTTCCATAAAGACCCTGTTTGGTATTCAAATATTCCTATCCACATCAGCCAAACCTGCAGGACCTGTACAACACGGTAAGTGCTGTTTTCCACACAACTATTGATCAGAACTGCCTTATCTTATGCTGACAAATTAGAAATCAATACCTGTTTCAGTGCAGCCTATAATCAAACATGTGGATTTAAAGGAGAAAATATGGCTGAAACTGATTCAGGGACGACTCATCTTGATTAGAATGCAAAATAAATGTTCAGGGTGATGTTTTGTGGTTTGGCTCTTACATGCATACAGGAACAGGGAGAGGGCTTCCTCTCGCTATCAATCAGGAAACTATAAGTGTACTTGCAGTGTAACCTAAAGCGTGCATCTGTAGGTCACAGTACAAGTAAGTATTGTTAGATACATGGTCTACTTAGTTTAGATTCTAGAGTAGAACTGTGCAATTTACAATTATAAAAGAACATTTTGAGACTATAATGGCTACTTGTTTAAATTTCTCAGAACTGCAGAATTTTCTCACAGATTTGAAACATTCATCCCCACCCCACCCTCTACAAATAGCAGGAAACCCCTGAGGCCTAAGCCTGAACTAAAACAGTATTGTCTGCAGCTTTAACTTCTGATAGAAAGTGGCTCATTGCTCTGACATCTCACACATCTATTTCTGCATCTTTCTGGAGAGAAAAAACACATTACACACACTGCACTGTAATTTGTTTTGACTATTCAGATTATGCAGTCAATTTATTGGATAAATGATGCCATTATGTCATTTTATTAATTTATTTTGCATTTGTGCATCTTGTGACTGCCAGGTTTCTTTTGAGTCTCCTTCACCTCCCTTTGGGCTCTTGAAATCTGATCAGTGTGCTCCCTCTCGTACATTCCTCCTCCCCCTCCTGCCTGCATGCCAGAGTCTTCAGTACTGGCCTGGGTCTGATCTCAGGTTTCTGCAGACCTACAGCACATTGTTTATTTTGCTAGACATGAGGCGGAAACATGGATGAACCCTTCATTGGCTTGAGATTTATGGCTGAGCAGGCTCCAGTGTGTTGTATTGTAACCCTCCCCAATTACATCAGGCTCAGTATCCTTTACAAATGACAAAGGCCAATGAAATTTTCTGCTTGGGGAATATAATGTTAGATGATTACATCAGTTGATGCAGCATGCCCACCAGTAGTTATCCTGCTGATTGTGAGCATATATATAATTCAGTAGGCCACATGAGCCATTGTCCTATTGGGACAAAGGGCAAAAAATCCATATACCATGGTGATGCTGAAGAAGGCCATCACATCTCCCTAGAGATCACTTCTGCTGAAATTTATGAGTTCTCTCTGCACTGCTCATGCCCCCTTGTAAGTGGTGAGGTCAGGGTATTAGACCAAAATAGCTTTGGGAGACCCATTTCTCAACAGGAAAGCATCTCTTCTCACTTTATGCTATGTATTGAACATGTCTGCTAAAATGGCTGCACCTATAGCTGAAATTAAAGGTAACAATAGGTTATGATGAACCTCTTTCAGTATGCGTGTGTTGGTGAAGAGCAAATGTATGGCGGTCTGAAGATGCAGGAAATGCACATTCACTCGCCCTCAAGCCTATGTGTCTGGCTAACAATGCAAGGTGGAGCTTTAAAGAGGTAATTAGAACTTATAGGTCACAAATAGTGAGGAAACATGAAGTCAAATAAATTTGAAAGATATTCATGAATCTGTCTCATCATGGCTGTGTTATTCCCAGCCTTTATGTGCATAAATCGTTCAGTTTTTAATCTTATTTTCTGATGACTTTTTGCTAACATATAATCTCCAGAATAGTCAGGCAAATAATACAATTTCCTGCTCAGGAAATGTAAACAAAAGAAGAATTGTGGACTGAAAGAGCGAATGGTACTTGGGGTGAATGACTATGTGGTCATAAAAATGACTCGCATACATTTCACTCTTTGTTAAGTAGTAACATCATTGATTATCAGTATACCACAGTCTCAGTGACATTTTTCTTTACCAAAAACCACAAGACAGTGGTTATGCCACATTGTCAGCAGTTCAAAGCAGCTATGAAAAAACACATGTGAAAGCTTTAAGATGGCTTCTGTTCAGAGTTATGAATTGGGGTCGTTTGTGGCAGTCTGGATCTGTTAAGACATTCTCGGCAGGAGCAGAGGTTGAGGTTGGAATGTCAGTGAGGGTCAGAGATGACAACCTCAGTAAAAGGACTCAGGAAAACGACCCTCTGAGAAGCCTGTTTACTGGTGCCCCGCTGTGATGATAGGTCACCTGAAGGTCTGAAGTCACACTGATTTTCACCATGCTCATGCATTTATTCTGCTTGTAGAAATTCTGGTAAGTACACATAGGTGTATCATAAACCTAAGTAATGAGCCTTATAAAACAATCCAAGATCAATTGACATGCATCTACTTCCAAAAGGTGATTGAAGTCAGTTTGCTACATTAAAAGGAGATGTGTGTGCACTAAAGCTCTCCTTTATTGTATCTCTGTTTCCCCAGCTTCACTTTAAAGTCAGTTCAGTTCAGCATGTTGTAAGAAAGGGTACCCTCCCCTAGTTTTGCCACCATGTCCTCATTGACCTCCTTGAGTCACGGGTGGGGGTTGACTGCACACGGGCTGATCTCAATTTTTTAAGACAATGCTGACATGCATCTTTCAACAATCTAAATAAACATGTCATGAACTTTTAAATCATTCCTGTTGTATTTTTGATAGCGTGCTTGTTTCATATACTCCCTGTCCATAGACTCATTATACATCACCTCTATGGACTCTGTCTAAAAGACATGAAGGAGCCACTTTATCTCAAAAGGTTACTCTTAGCTGCCACCTACTGGTCATTCCTGTAGTGCAGTTGGTGTTGTGTTTCTTTTGCTTGATATAACCGGTTATAATATTACCGGGAAGTCATGTGTAGTCATACCTTTGCATAAAACAGTAGGTGTTTGGAGACATGCCAAAACATTAGTTGAGTAGATTAGTCATAATGTCAGCTGATCAAAAAAGAAGTATTGCAGCATATTCAGATACTGCTGGAATGTTCAAAAACATTTATTTTGTATTACAGCTGTTAACCTCTCTAATTTTTCATGTCCAACTGTGTATGTAACATAACATACAGTTCTGTGTATACTTGTGTATCCACACAGTAGCAGTCTATTGCTTCCATATACATATATATTTATAGTGTATAACATTTTAATATACTGTATGACGTGAAAATAAACTTAGCTATGTGCCACAATAGCACATTCTAGCATGTTTCTTTCTCTGTTTAAGTTGAAAGAAATTCAAAAGTGATCAAATTACAGCACCAAAACATGGCAGTAAAATGGTTTCATCTGGAGGTTTGACACCAATATGGCGGTGGCCTGTTCCAATTCCATCCATTCCATTTCCTCTAATGTTATGCAACACACTTGATGCATGCATTACACGTTACAAAGGGTAGATTTTTTTTAATGGATGCATTCAAAACTAAAACATGCAATTGGTAATTTAAATAACTGCACAACTGTTAAGGCATTGGACACTATTAACTAAGGACCTCTTCTCATACTGTCCTGAGTGGCAACATAAGGCTTACAAAACAAGTTTTTCTTCGTACAACAAACAAGGCTCTGATCTTTGAGCAGAACTTGCTGAATATTCAATAATGTCAGAAAGAAAACGCTGGAAAGTAAAATGAGCACAGATCAAGTTGTGTTTGGGGACAGTTTTCACATGCACAGCGGTAGGTTTGCAGACGCGTAGGCTGGAAGAACCCTCAACCATCTAACCGCCCTGTGCTCCTCCGAGCTGCGCGCTGATTGGTCAGATCAGAGTAAAGGCGGAAGTCTACAGGGCAGGGGGATTCCCCGAGGGAAGTTCCCAACTCAACTAGGCTATGTTAGAACACACATTGCTATATCCTCTCCAAAGCGCTTCGTAACTTTGCATCTGAAGATTAGGCGACGAGGGCTGCGGTGGGGTCACAACAATCCAATCGACTTTAACAGTTACTCGAATGAAGGTAAAAGGACACTCAGGCTGGCTGAGAGGTAAATGATCCGCACACCGGCTGAATGAAGCTAAGGCGAAGCAGTTAGTGAACAGCTACAAGAATACGGAACTGTGTGTAAAGAGACTTGTTTAAAAGTACAGTACTTCATTGGTGTTTCTGTCAAGAGTGCAGACTAACTACTCATCCAGGAGCAGCTGGTGTGTGTAGTGTTACTGACAGGTAACCGTGTTACTATGATTATTATTATGAAGCAACACAGAAGGTATTATAACACCGACTGTGGAGCAGGAGTAGCTTTACATTTTATTTGAACAGGTGAACTTACAGGAAAAGACTGGCTGTGTCATTATACATGCACATGCACTGACTAAATGATTTGTCATTACCTTTAAATAGCTTAAATCTCATCTTTGTAACAGAAC
>JAVQJX010156001.1:0-12493 GCA_036025115.1 Ambassis agassizii
TGTACAATAGATAGTGTGAAACTTAACAAAACAAAAATAAGAGAAAAATGTAAATGTAATACAATCCATAAATTTGCGTACTTGAATGTTTGTAAATCATAAACCAAATCAAAGAAATATGCTCGAAAAGGAGTGGAAGGAAGTAAAAAAAAATATTGATTTTGAAGCATAATGTTATATAATATGTTTGTTAGTTTAGATTTAATTACTAGTGGATGTAATTGAGTATAATTTAATTATACTAAAGCCTTTCTTTGATTTTCAGCACCATGTTGCCCACCACTTCGCCACACAGCAATGGCTCCCTTGGTTCCAGGGATGCTGCACGACACACAGCAGGTGCTAAACGCTACAAGTACCTACGGAGGCTGCTTCACTTCAGACAGATGGATTTTGAATTTGCCGTGTGGCAGATGCTTTACTTGTTTACTTCACCACAGAGGGTCTATCGCAACTTCCACTACAGGAAACAGACAAAGGATCAGTGGGCCAGGGATGACCCTGCTTTTCTGGTTCTGCTCAGCATCTGGCTATGTGGTAAATCTGTCTTCCCTGCATAAAGAAGGAATAGATAGTGAGGCATGATAACATATTTACATTGTTCTCCTGCAGTTTCAACAATAGGCTTTGGTCTGGTGCTGGATATGGGTGTGCTGGAGACGCTGAAACTACTGCTGTGGGTGGTGTTTGTTGACTGTATAGGAGTTGGCCTGCTCATATCAACCTTAATGTGGTGAGTAGTATTTTAGCCTTATTAATTAAAATGAAAGCAGATCATTTTTTTGAATCTTTTCTTTTCTTTTCTAGGGTGATCAGCAACAAATACCTGTTGAAACATCCCAGCAAAAACTTTGATGTTGAGTGGGGCTACGCGTTCGATGTTCACCTCAATGCTTTCTACCCACTTTTAGTTATTCTGCATTTCCTGCAGCTTTTCTTCATTAACCGTAAGTGGATTGTGTCTCTTGGAGCTATGTCTGTAGTCAGTAATTTGAAGGTCATAACCAACATATGTTGTTTTGTGTATTTCAGATATTGTGGTGATAAACTCAGACTGGTTCCTTGGATACTTTGCTGGGAACACTTTGTGGCTGATTGCCATCGGTTATTATATCTACATCACCTTCTTGGGATATAATGGTAAGTCTAATTGTCAGTTTTTTCATTTAAACATATTGATCTGAAGCTATCTCCAGTTTGGTTGTGGAAACAGATATCTCTTCTGACCCTCACAGCTCTGCCCTTCTTGAAGAACACTGTGGTGCTTCTCTACCCCTTCGCTCTGCTCGGACTCATTTACGTCCTCTCCCTTTCTCTCGGCTGGAATTTCACCCAAGGCCTCTGCTGGTTTTACAAATACAGAGTCCAGTAGGATCGGTTTGACTCTTGAGTTTGGACACTCGGTGGCTTCAGGCTGACTCTCAGTGTGTTGAAATGAATCTGCTTCCAGCTGCTCTCATGATTGGGGACTAATATTGTTTGATTCTGTTTGGTTCTTTTGTTGAGCTGGAGCTCAGTAAACAGTGATGTGATTGGACTAGTTACAGAAGGAAGAGGACAGCAGCTTTTATCTTTTTGTATGATTTGTAAATAGAACTGTGGCAGGTTGTAATATATACACAGACTATTGTTTCTGAAGAAGTTTAAGTTTTCTTAAAAAAAGACTGAAATCCTTCTTATTAAAGAGAAAAAAGGAATGTGGAGGAACATGGGACTTTTTCTTTTTTCTTAAGGTGTACATTCCAATGCACTTTCAATAAAAGGTTTTATTAAGTTACATCTTATCTTAATCTTAATGATCTATTTGTGGGAAATGCTGTCATTTCAGTTTACACCGATGCTGTTTCAAATTAAACCAGAATGCAGTCTATGTTGCACCAGTAAGCTTAAAACAATGACTTTTTTTTAACTGAACAGTAATACCAATAAAGAAGCAGAACGTATTTCTCTGAATAATAATACTCTTCAAAACTGCTTTTCTTCTATGTGTATGAACATGTGTTCCGCTATAGCAACAGAGACGATGTGATGGAGATCTCCCCCCAACCGCATCACGTTCAAAACTTTCTTTTTTGAAACCTGAAACGGGCTGCAGCACCATCGTGCCTCTGGTGTACAGCAAGTCCTCTAGTCATTGGTAGTTTATTGAGCTTTTATTATTTAATGACAATAATTGATACTGTTACATGTCAGCTTGTGATTACTTTCTGCTTACATCGAATTACATTGGTATATTCAAAAGCTACGTTAAAGAAGCAAGTTAGCAAGAAGCCACTTCGTATGCAATAAAACTAGAGATAGTTTTGCAAAAGCAGCTACTATTTTATGATTTTCAAACGGACTATTTTAAGATGGTTTTTGACATTTTATATGTCGTTTCCAACTCAGAATCTACTTAAAAGAATTTATCAGCATTTGCTTCAGCTTCTCCTGGTCCACTTTCTTCATGATGATGGCCTTGTGCTTCTTGTTCAGCAGCTCCATGTAGTCCAGCACCATCATGCCACGGGTGTAGGTCCCCTCCAGCTCCACTGTCACTGCCACCTCTTCGCTCTCGGTGATGAAGGTGTCATCAATGGCGGCAGCCACGGCATAAGTGTCGCAGGAATTGAAGCCCTGTCCTGCTGTGATCTCCTTTTGATATTCAGCCGATCTTGCTCTCTGGAGACAAAACAAAAAACTTCAAGAGCTCTTGTTTGTTTGATTATATATCAGTCAATGAGGTGTCAATACTCTGTAATTACTGTGACTTGATCAAATTTGAAAATAATTATCACTAATAATGAATGACAGTAATCCTTCCTGGTATTTTTAGCTCTTACCGTCATTGAGAGGGAGGAAATCTTTTTCATGAAGGCAGCCTTATCAGTGTTTTGGGTGAACCACTCATCACAGAAAGACTAAGAGAAAACAATACCTATTAGTGGTTACATTTTAGTGCCTATAGTCTGAGTTCAGCATCACACTCACCCATGGCAGGCTGTTCTTACAGCTGGACTCCCAGGCTGTGATGTAGGTGGGACAGGTGTAGCGATCCAACACGATAAAAGCAGCCTCAGGATCAGCCACAAAGTTGAACTCCCCACATATTGTAGTGTTGCCCCTGGCTGCAAATACACACACACACAGGTGTCAAAGAAAAACCTCAAAAGGATGGAAAAACAACATGAAACCTACACTCAGTGTTTCCCCCCATGATGTAGAGTGCCTTCAGGTTCTCAGGGAAGGAAGGTTCCAGTTGCACTGCCACAGCCAGGTTGGTGAGGGGAGCGGTGGCCACGAGGATCACCTGTGAAAGGGAAGCACAGACATTTTTTTCTGTGGTGGCTGTGATCAACACTCTCACCCTGATTAAAAGGACGTCTCACCTCTCCAGGGTGCTCTTTCACCATCTTGATCATTGCATGCACAGCTTGCCTCTTCTTCAGCAGCTCCAGTCCCAGAGCATCCGGATCTGGGACGTCCCCCAGTCCGTCCTTTCCGTGGTAATCACTTGCATGCTGTTTCTGGGCCAGCAGTGGTCTTGAGCAGCCACGATACACTGGAATCTGTAACAGTTTGACAGTAAGATATTCTGTGTAGGAGGTCACATCTACCTGAATTTAACCACACTCACATCCAGCCTGTTGCAGACTTTGAGCACACGCAGCGTGTTCTCCAAGACGTTTTCCAAAGGGGTGTTGCCATGGCAGCAGGTGATCCCCAGAATCTCCACATCGGGGGCAGCGAGGGCCACCATGATAGCCATGGCGTCATCCACCCCAGTGTCCACGTCAATAATCAGCTTCTTCATCCTGCAATCAAAGGAGAAACACCTGAAGAACGAAGGAAAAAAAGTTTACATTTTGACATTTTGCTTTGCTGTAATAAATTGAAAATTCTTACCTCACGCTGTCCGCTTACTGAGAGAAGAGGCTACTGCTGACTGTTTTAGCCTGTTGGATGGAGGTGTTCCCTACAAACTCCACCCAGGGGTAAAGTTCTTAACTTGTTATGGAAATGATGAATTAAATTATACATGAGATCAACATGAAACCTAGAGATAAGTCAGAATGATAAGCATCACATTGTTAAAAGTTCCATCACTTTTTTCAGGAATGCTTCAAATCTGCAATTTAAAGAGGGGGTGGAGGGAGCTTGAAGATCAGGTTTGATGGTAGAAGGGGACATTTTAACACTGAGACCCAGTGGGATTGTCTTTAACAGGAAATCTAGTTAAACCTGATTGAAAAGGGTATTCTGATCCATTGAGGATAAGAGTGGTGTTCAACAAACAAAACCCAACAAAAATGCAGATAATCATGATTTAATAAGAAAAAATAATGAATCCAAACATTGTTTTAAAAGTTGCAGATTTGCTTTTCAGTTCGACTCTTCAGTCTTTAGTTACCGGTTCTTCCTCATTCATTTGGTCTTCTGTATCACATTTGGGCTTTGCCAGGTTGGCTCTGACTCGAGCCTGGTCCACAGCATCAAGCAGATTTTTGGAGTCAAGCGCCAGAGTGTGAGCGGCAGCCAGCATCTGCCGCTGACACTCCTCCTTCAGAGATGTAACAGAGTTCTGCTGGGCCAGTCGCATCTTATTGATCAGCTCCCCTAAGTCCTTGTTCAGCAGTTTCTTGGTGCCTTCGATCTAAAACGGAGGAGATCACATGAAGTCAAATCAAAAGGGATTTCAGTCCCACAGAAATGAGCACACATGGTTCAAACGTACCTCTGTGGTGACGGAGCAGTGCAAAGACGGCAGGATCTCATCCACACTTTGAATAAGGCTGCGCAGAGTGACGCCCACTGACTGAGAATGGACAAGGGACAGACAGTGAATACAAAAAAAAAAACAGCGCTTGTGTTTATATGTAGCTGACACTCACCTTCACAGCATTGGGATACTCTGAAGCAGGAATTGTGTTGACGTCATTCTTAAATTGGACCACCTGTTTCACCATCGCCATGACAGCAGTGTAAACCTGATCGCCTGACCGGTCCAGTTCTGCTGTGGGACGGGGCTGCAGAACAAAACTCAATTTCACTTCTTGAAATGATATTCTGTTTATTTTCTAATTTAAAAAATTGTTTTCTACTTGTGTGACTGCGGATGGCATCGGAGGCTTCTCTGGAGGTCCTGAAACACACAGTAGAAATAGGTCAGCAACACAAAGCAGGAAAACAAAACAGGAAACTAACCTTTACTTTATGCAAGAAGGTTAAAATCAGCCGACTCACCGGTGTCTGGCTTTTTTTCAGGAAGCTGCAAAAACAGAAAATGTTTCTGAAATTAAACCTTTGATGAAGATTTCTCACACTCTAAACATGATGAATACACATTTTGAACATTGTTATTGTACCTTCACTTGAGTATCCAGCCGCACAACAGGATCCTACACAAAAACATTTTCAGACACATTCATTATTTTATCTTTTACCCAAACTCAAAACCACAAACCCACGGAAGACATGTTCTCACCAGCTGTCTCTCTTCCTGTTCCAGCCACTGTTTATCCATCAGCATCTCTTTTCGTTGTCTCTGTAGCGTATCCTCCACCGTCTCCTGCTCCCATGCCGTCCTGATGGACGCATTTCCCTATATGAACAAATGTATTGTTTTCAAACTGAAATATTTCAACTTGTCTGATTAGTGGTTTCTAAAAACATGACACCTGCACGCTTGTTGACCGACGAAGAGTGTTGCCTTGTATTCTTGATGGCTGATGAGAAAACGTATGAGACTTAAAAGATTGTGAAGCAGAAGTCTTGTGATTATTATATGCAGTGACAAATTATCTGAGCTTTCATTTCTGCCCTAGGGAGGAAGTACATTTGAAGTTATTCTGGTGTTAGTTCAAATTCAGAGGTGGACATTGTACCTTAGGTGGAGGCTCCATGTGGCTGTGGTCAAGTATGGATGGGATGGAGCGTGATCTGTCTCGTCTTGGGCTTGTCTCCTGCTCCAGCTCCATCCTATGAATGTCACTGTCAAACAGACATAAGTTGATGTATGTAATGCATTTAAGATTATAAAATTCTAATTGGTCACATTTCCTACCTGAGTAAACAGACTAGCTGACCGAAGGAGGGACGGCCATGCGGCTCGTAGGCCCAGCAGCGTGTGAGCAGGGAGTAGATGGTGGGAGGACAGAGCTGTGGTTTTTGTAGTCGAACACCAGACTCCAGGTGATTGATCACCTGGCCGTTCTCCAGCCAGAAGAACGGCTGCTGGGCCATGGAGAAGATCTCCCAAACACACACACCTGGGTTAAACAAAGATGAGTCTCACTGAAGACAAATGTCGTTTGCACACAAAAGGATGAGGTTTCCTTCCTCACCAAACATCCAAACATCACTGGCTGTTGTGAATCGTCGGAAGTTGATTGATTCAGGCGCCATCCATTTGATCGGTAGTCGACTAACCGAGGCTGTGCACAAAGGATACATCATTTAAGACACGCAAACACAAGTCTGTGAGGTTTCTGTGCAAATGTACCTTTGTAATACTCTTGCTCATCAACGTAGCGGGACAAGCCGAAGTCACCCAGTTTAACACAATCAGGAGACGCCACCAGGACATTCCTCACTGCTATATCTCTGCAGGACAAAGACACTGTTAGCTTATACATAATTACAGTCTGTTTATAGTAAATGTCATTAATGCATTACCTGTGCACCATGTTGAGTCCCTCTAGGTAAGCCAAAGCTTTGCAGATTTGTACACAGTAAAGTGTTAACGTTGGTATTGTCAGGCTGTATTGCTGCTGCATCAGATAGTTCCCCAGCTGTCAGGAAAACACATTTTACACAATCATGCTTCATCATTTTCATCATCATGACAAGCAAGTGTACTGCTTTCACAATTGCATTAAAGAAACACACCTCTCCATGTTCATAGAGCTCCATGACAATCCAGATGGGATCGACCTCAATGACTCCTATGAGACGCACAATGTGGGGATGATCCAGATTTTTCATCAAGTCTGCAAAGAGAAGTGGGACTTTTATTTTGACAAGACCCTTTAACGGTCGCTTCACGTGACGTCACGCCACTTACTGGAGGCAAAACGGAAGAAAGTGA
The DNA here is from genome assembly GCA_036025115.1 of Ambassis agassizii. NCBI lineage: Eukaryota > Metazoa > Chordata > Actinopteri > Ambassidae > Ambassis > Ambassis agassizii. The sequence goes on from JAVQJX010156001.1 coordinate 7,067, forward strand.
AAAAACAAAACAAAATGTCGTCCTGTTGTGCTCCTGTTTTCTGCGCACACTTCATATCAGGTGAGATAAAATTTTAAATTGAAATAATAATAATATTAAAAATAATATTTTCTGAGTGTAAGGCCACTCAAATATGGGCTAGCCAGTCTTCTCCGTCCATTAGGCTTAATTTCGCGATTAACCCTTACTGTCCGGAAGCGTGAATGACCTTACATATTTAAATACTGTTGTCTCACTCTCCATTTAAAAAAAAAAAAAAAAAAAAAGCCACCAAAAACTAGCTGCCCTGCTAGCTAGCTAGCTTCAGCGTCGGCTGTTTTGCCGCCAGCCATGCCCCGCCCACTAAAATACGTCACAATAGTTAAAGGGCCTAGAAACTGCCTGTGCACACTGTCATGTGCAATCTGTTGTCACAGACCCGTCTGAGCTGGTGCACAAAGCCACAAACAGACAACAGGAAGTCAACAGTAACCTCTGACTGATGAAACATGCATAACTAAAATGTTCTAATCTTAGAAATGAACTTAAATTAAGATTCTTCTGCAATCTTGACTCATGAATGATATCCTTTATAGTTATAACACAAACAAACACACTCACCTGCTTCACTTAGAAACTTTTCTTTTACGTCAGATGAACATTCTTTGCACGTTTTGATGGCCACGCGAATCTTCTCCCCCGTCTGCACACACACACACACACACACACACACACACACACACACACACACACACACACGTCAATTCTTATTCTGAGGTTTTGAGCCTGAGTTGCTTCAGTAGTTAACTCACCGGGCTTTTATAAACGCCATCATGAACTTCTCCAAAGAATCCCTCGCCCAGGATGTCACCAACAACAACGTCTTGTCTGTATATCTTGTGCTTTTCTAAGAACATGAAGGAGTGTGTTACAAAGTGGGGAAACACAACGTTGTGAATACACCATGCGACTTACCAGTAGAGGCTGAAGTGCCTTCAGGAATTTCAGCATAAATATCAGAACCTGAAGTGAAAGAAGAACATTTCAGCTGTCACTCTATCAAAGACACTGAAGCAAAAGTGGGACCAAAATCTTGAAGAGACTCACTTAAACCTCTGTCAAAGCCCCTGGAAACACCACTGAAAGACACAGTTAATTATAAATCATTTTAACTATTGTGTAATTATGATTAGAGTAGAAAAAAAAGAACTATCACTGACATTTACAACAAACACTCACCATTTTGGGATGTCAGGAAGTTTCAATTTCTGGTCTCTCCCTGCCAGAATCAGATGTTTGTTTGAGTTGAATTTAGTCAACCTTTGACATATGAGTGGATTTTTTTTTTAAACATGTTGCTATTGTACCTTTGCTTGCCCGGACAATAAGTGAATTCTCAGCGCTGCCTTCCAGTCGGCAGTAGCCGTCAATCAAGTCAGCCATGTTTTCTGCTACAGCAAGGGAGGAGGTGTTCACAGAGAGCGCCTGAAGGGTTGAAGATAAGATTATAGATTACTTTTTTTTTACTCCTAGATATTCGATAAGACCGTCCACAAAAAGGTTACCTGTTTAGCTCCCTCGATGTGCACATTAAGCAGAGCTTGGCCATTGCTCTCTGCAGTGCAGGAGATGCTACGAACCTGGCAGAACTTGGCCAGACAGGTAGACTGATGAAAAAAGAATAGATAGGTCACCATTTGTCACATCAGTCAAAAAGCCGAGAGTAAAAGAGGGGAAGCTTACTGTTGAGTTCTCATTTTGCTGACTGATCCCATCAGGACTTATGACCAAATCTATTGTTAAGCTCCAACCCTGCTGTAGATACAAAAAAAAATGCTTTTTTTTACACCGTCCGTGACCCATGTCTGCCATCGCTTTACCACGTGTCAGTCTGCTAAATACTCACCACCAGCCGGCACGCAAAGATTTCCTGTGTATAGTTGTAGCACTGAGCCAGTGTGGTGAAGAACTTGACCATGCACTGATCCTGGGTCAGTGTCGAATAACCTTGAAACGTCTGCTGAATTAGCCGACGCAGCTGTTTGGGCTAAAACAACAGTGAATTTAACACGTGATTATCACTCTTGTCAACACTCTCATAATACACAACAACAATAACTTGTTGTATCTTAACTGTTTTCTACCTTCATGCTGTTGATGAGCTCTCTTGGAAAGAACAGGTCCAGGCCCACATCCTTCCTGATAGAGACAAGTCACAACGCTTAGATTAAATGATTATAAACTCAAATGTAAAGAAGACAGAAACAAAAAAAAAAAAAACAGCAGAGAAAACCTAAAAATAAAACTGAACACTTACTCCAGCAGTTCAAAATTAGACTTTTTCTCCAGTCCATTTGGATTCATATCTTTGTAGAATCTCCTAAAATCAAAACATCATAAACAATACATTCTTTTCTTGTTGAGCACCTGGTGATGATGTTCAGCGTTACCTTATTTCCAGACAACCAAGCTGCAGAGCCATGCCGTCACTGACTTTTGAGGCATATTGCTGCATATAATCACTTCTCACCTGGAGATAACACAGTTTATCAACAACATTGTGGTTTCACCACCAAAATAAACCCATGACTAACCTGCTGGTAAAAGTACAGCAAAGTGGTTCTGTCATCTTTGAACTTCTCCATGAACTCTGAGGGGATGTATCTGATCCTCAGGTCATATCTGAACACAAAAAACAACATGATAAAAATAATAATAAGAAAAAACATTACGGTTTCAATAGGGCCTCACAGAGCCCGCGTTGCTCGTCGCTCGGGCCCTAAAAACGATGCTTTAAGTCAGTGTAAGTCTGCAAAGAGCGTACTGACCTCCACTCAGCCTCTAGATGCTGTTGTACGTAGCGCTGCGTGAGTTCAGACACAGTTATGTCCGGGTGCAGCCAGTGGATCTCTGAGGACTTCAGGTGTTTGAGTAAGAGGCCATAACAGAGGGAATATTTGATGTCTGGACCCACACAGCCACTGGACAACACCGTGTTGATAATGTTCTGAGGTAGAAATAATTAAACAGTAATGTCCCTGGACTTTTTGGTAAATATTCCCAAAATGGTAAATATTCAAATATACCTTGACAGTCCATCCGTCCTCACAGCGAACCAGTTTGAAGTTTTTACCCAAGTTGGAGCTGTTGCTGAGGAAACACACTTTGACGATCTTCACCGGGAAGATGTTTTCCTTAGTAACAGTTGCCGTGGAAGATATATCTGAGGAGTCAGATTGGCTGGTGGGAGACATGCTCCTCCAGGACAAGGTGCTGGTGTCTCCCGACATCACAAACACACACTCGACACACACAGGACGCTCACACTGGAAGCCACCATTTCAATCTCCCTCACAGAGAAAACATGATGGATTGGATTGGATCTGGAAACACACAAGAGTTGGACACAACCATCACATCAAGCTTTTGGACTTATAGAATAGAAATTAATATCAGTACATAATTCAGCATCTATCCTCAGTACTCACGCGTCTTGCACAAGCTCCACACAACACAACACATGAACTGCCTGGTTACTGAATTTGATTATTGAAACGGCCTGCATCCACAACACTTTGTAAAGTACAGATTTGTGTTGTTTTTTTTGGTCCTCTTTTGGCAGTCAAAGTGCAGATCTTCTCGAAGCTGTGTGCTGAAGAGAACTCGTATCAGTTAGCAAAAGAGGAAACAGCACTGACGAGCGAATAAGGAAGTTGAAGAGCAGCTACAGAAAAACTGACAGAACTGATGAAACCGCTGCATTTGTCACCCCCCCATCTCACATGCAGTGGCACAGTCCATATCCTACCTTTGCACAAAAGTGGCACAGCCCACAGAATATTCACTTCCCCTTTTAAAAGTTTGATGAACAAACACACATGACAAGTGGAATTGGGACCCTTGTATTGAATATTATTTGTATTTTTTTGAACAATTATCTTATCATTATAAGAACTCTTTTAATTAAACATTTAGTTATTTGTCACATGCATATTTTTGTCTGTTCCACTCTACTTCTTCTCTTCTGCTTTTAAATGATGCAGCTTGACAGTAAGTTAACCAGTTTGGGGCGGAATATTGATGTGGTCACCGGCAGGCTGCTGTTGATGGAAAGTTCTTGGGGCCACTGCTTTCAGATTCCACCGCAGTGGCTTTGCTGTGCCATTGTTGACCCACAAGCACAGATAGTTGTCACAAAGAGCAATAAATTATATTTAGATCATGAGATTGTGGACAGAGAAGAGAAAGTTTAAATGGACAGCTCTGAAGTTTATCACATTGAAATGACAAACTTCATTATGTCTGAATTCTTAGTGTGACATCCTGTTGATGCGTTATGTTCAAACACCCACAGCCCAACCCAGTTCGCTTCATGAATAACCACCTACAAGAACAACTGTCCAAATACATTTTCAGTTTAAACCATTACAACAGGTACAGCTAATTACAAGTATTCTAAATTAATACAATTTTATATATTAAACTGGCCTTTATGTTTATTTAGGATTTCCTTCAACTTCTCCAGGCAGACATTCTTCACAAAGAGAACTGAAACCATACAGATACCAATCCTACAGGTTCCTCTATACTTGTGATTAAAGTAGTGGGTAGTTGGATTTCTACCTGACTGCAAGGCAGAAAAAGGAGTATTGAGATTATTTAGCATGAGTGAGATGTTATCTGTGTAGGTCTTATTTGACAACAGCACCCTCTGGTGTGACCCAGAGGGTGCTGTTGTTTTCATGAGCTTTTGGCACTGCACTGTTTTCAGTCTTTTTCTCGACTTTTCTGGAAAAACTGTGCTGTACAAGTTATTTTTTTCATGCTTTCCTATCACAAATCAACTTAATCAGTTCAAAGCAATTTTCGTCCGCCATTTTCTTTTATAAAGTGTCGCCACTCTGCTTTTCTCTAGCTCTCTGCTAACTGCTGTCCTTAAAACCTATAAACAAAATTGTCCAGCAGAGGGCGACAGAGTCCAACTCATTAATTCAGTCATTCCTCATACAACATAACCATGTTACAAAGTCCATACCGGAAGTCGTTCTTCGTTGTCGATATTATTACAGATTACAACTGGTCCGCCACTTTACCACCGAGCTACATGGCTGGAAGTGCTCCCCACAGCCTTCGACCTAGATTAGAACTTTCCATTGTTAATAAGAGTTCAGATATTATTACTGGCCTCGCTGTATGTGTTGTTTGATTTAGATGTGTAATTTTCTGATGGGTGAACTTGTTTTCATCCGCTTTTTGGCGTGTTGATCTTTGCATACACCCACTTCTATGAGCTGTTAACCTGTAGCCCCGAGTGTTAGACACTATTTTGCAATACTCAACTAGATATGCTGTAACACAAAATACACTTGGAGTTGGACTGAATGAGTTATTATTATGGTCTGTGTACATATACACTGTACAGGTGATGAAATATATGGTGTATATATG
>JAVQJX010156010.1:0-13542 GCA_036025115.1 Ambassis agassizii
TATATATATATATATATATATATATACACACACACACACACACACACACACACACACACACAAATGAAGAAGCAGATTATATTTATGCTGTAGGTATGTAACTTAAAACACATGTGAAGTTTTAGACATGCTATTTCCCCCGGATCTTTAGAAACAGTGAAGTCCGCATTCATTAGGGAAAGACTTGCATAAGCCCTTATTTTAAAGATATTATAGTCAAATGTTTGGACACAAAAAATGGAGCATGATTTATTAGAAATTAGAGCTATAAGTTAGATGTAAATGTACAAGTTGTGCTGAAAGTTGTTCTGAATGATGTTGTTGAGTCAACATGGGTGCTGCAATGTCTACTGAAAAAGTCACAGAGGTTAAGACTATGACCGACAAATGCGGTCCCATTCCCAGGTAATGAGGCTGATCCTTCATGGCCCGACATATCCCAAGATTCATTCAATGCAACAACTGTTACGCTATGTCCCAGTTCAGGGACTATGGAGATCTGTACTTCAGAGGCTACAAGTGAAAGCTCACACTTTGGCTTGATAAATGTGACTCTGTCTGGTATGTAAACAGTTCAGCCATGGAATGGCCTTGTTGTTGCTGCATGGCGACACAATCAATGTATAAATGGAACGTTGGAGCCCATCATGTAGGACACAGCTTCACATTTGTTTTTTTCTACAGTAGTCTATAGCAGACTCCATAACTTTTATGATCAAAGAGTAAACTTATCATGCTAACACAAACTACAGATTGCTAGAGGAAGTGTTTCACAGGTTGGTCTGTCCCATTCAACAAACATTGAATCCTGACCTGGAACACTGCAAAGCAAAATTTATTCTGCAGGAGGCACCTACTGGAGGGTGGAACGGACTGGACCACCATTTTTGTTTTTTTTTTGTCATAAAGTTTAGATAAAGTCCCATTCTGAGCAACTGATGGATGATTTCTGTACTAGTTACAGGGTTATGCCTTCCTCTGACGTTGGACGGCAAAACAAATGCAACACTGACGCACTAGACCATTTTGTATTACTCAAGAATGTGTTCCACAGCTTGCTAGTCAGCATGCTAACTTCAGCACATCTATGCATTAGTCAAAGAGTCAGACCCTCATTCTGAGAGGAAGACAGTTGTTGAGTCTAACTTTTAGACAGTCTGTAGTATGTGCCAGCGCTTTTCCCATGCCCGACACAAAATGTAACAGATGGATCTTCATACTATCACAGTAAGTTCGTCTGTAACTAATCACTGTCTCCTAATGTGGAGCAAATGCTCAATAAAATAAAAAAAAAAGTGCCAAGACAGATGTCACAGTTAAGCCAAATGATGCCTGACACACATGACATGTCAGTTAAAAGAGTCGGCGCTGCCATTTCACCACGCCTTGATTGGTTTAATTTACCAGCTGACAGACGATGAATCTGTCTTTACTGCTGTAACCGTTGAGCTCATGACATTGCAGAGGAAATAATGACACCCAGTGAGCTGTTATTCATTTCAGTCAGTAAATTGGTTCAGAATGTGTCAATCTATACACAGCACATAACTCTTCCATATTTATGTATGCTATTAACAACGTTCCATTCATTAGACTAATCCTTTTGCAATTGCTTTGATGATGGTAAATGAGTTTAAGGCTTTTTCAAAGGACTTGCTTGCAGGTCTGCATGACTTAAAATGGATTTTGGAGTGTGTTTCTTCATTTACAAAGCCTAAACTGAAAAAAACTAATCAAATAGGCCAATCAGAGGTGAATATATCATGCACAGGAGCAAAGAATCAACTGATTACAACTGATTTTCACAGTGTAGACTTTAGCCTGTATCACAGGAGGATCATTTCAAAAAAGCTGCCTGGACATATAAACACTTTCCAGACATTGAAACATTAGGCTACTGGACAATTTCCAGACACTGACGCCATGTGACCTAATTCCTGCAGATCACTGCTCCGGCTCTGTAAAACCTATAGACCAATATACTGCATTAGATCAATGTCTTTGTAGCAAATAAACTCCAGATACACTTGACTTGGACATCACTTAGCAGTTGACATACTTATTTTATGGACTGTGAGGCTTTACCTTTCATTATGAAGACACTTCCATCATTTTACAGTCTACTGAAAAACCAAACTGACAGCACGGTGGTACAGATTTGGAGATAAATTATAGGCGAGAGGAACTAAGGGCAAAGTTGAGTCCAAAGTGGCCCTAAACTATAACTTTTATTAGATGTGCGGGGTCCGGGGCCCCACGTTTTGACTGTGTGACGTAATAAAAACCGTCGTGATTTCGAAATAAATGCAAACGAAAAAAGGTTATCCACGTTTTGCAGGTTGCATGGTGATAACTATAGTTTTACGCATGGAAACAGTTAAAACAAAGTTAAGTTTGGATGGATCATTGTTTCGGAAAAGATTGTGTGTTTGACTTAAACGCCGCGGGGGTAGTCAGTCTCACTTTGTTGGACCTCCCTCCGCCTGAAACTAAGCCATGCCCAGATAAATCACTCCCAGCGCACAGCGGTAACCTGCGCAGTGGGGCCGCAGAGCGCAGAGAGACAGGGTGAAGGAGCCGGCTGCAGCGCTGCGTAAAAGAAAAAAAAAGTTGCACTGGAATTAGTCAAATTATTATAGAAAATAACTTTCTCCGTGGATCACCTGCAGCCACATTTAGCAGTAACAGGGTGGTTCACTTTTTTCAAACACTATGTCCGGCAGCACTATAGCCAGTGTGCTGGTTGCTCTGTGCATCGGGAGCGCGGTGAACTGCATGCCCAGAGGAACGCACAAGAGTCGGCGACAGGCGCAGCAGTATCTCCCCTCCTCGGTCTCTCAAGGTAAGCTATTTTTCTCACAGATTGAAATTGTGATACAAAACAGGGGCCAAAAACGGATCAATTGAGATTAAATTTGAATGGCCCTTAGACATTAAACTCTTTTAGTTTTTAGAGATTTCTTTAGTTGTTGAGATGATTTTTTTTTGATGATTCCGTTGTTGTGTCCATGCATTTGTAGATATTATATGATAAATTAAATAAAAATGTGTTTTTATTGACTAAACTGTGCCAGAAAAACTAAATAATCTCTGACCAGGGGGAGGGTCACTGGATTAACCTGAGCTTTGTTCATGTGAACAGTCTGAGATCCAAGTTCACAGGGAAAAAAAAGGGAAAGAAAAAGACAGTTGGCATCCTTTTGAAGGTTGAAAAGGCTAAAAAGAGAGAGACAGAGATGTTCATGTGAAGTCATGAGATGTGAACAAAGAATTGCCTAGTGAGTAAAAGGGGATAGCCATTATTCTCTGTGCAAATGATTTATCACTCTGCTTAAGGGCCCTTTGAAGTCAAGTTAACACATCCAGAGCCACTTTCACAAACATGAGTGAAGTTGTGTCCTTTAATAGAATGTTCGCTCCAATTTAGGCTTTGCTTGTTTTGCAATGCAGCTCTATGTGTTGTGGTAAGGGCTGAACCATTTTCCAGTGGCTACATTTGTCTTTCCAATTTGAAAAAAACCTCCTGCTGCTAAAGTCTATATCAAAGTCATCCTGTGTGTGTGTGTGTGTTTTCTCCCTCCTCTTCCTGTCTGATCAGATGGTTGCAAAGACAACGGCCAATTGTATTCCATCAATGACCAGTGGGAGAGGCAGTATTTGGGCAACACTCTGATCTGTACCTGCCATGGTGTAGCTGGGATTAAGTGTACTAGCAAACCTGAAGGTTAGTTTGTGTGCACGTAACACCTCTTTCTTTTCTTCATCCCCATTTAAAAAAAACGACAACATATTTTCCATCGATCTGTGTTATTTCAGAGGAAAAGTGCTATGACAAAATCAACGAGCAGTACTACAGTGTGGGAGAAACCTACGAGAGGCCTAAGGATGGCATGATCTGGGACTGTACCTGCATTGGATCTGGGAGGGGCAAGATCAGCTGCACCATTGCCAGTAAGTTGATGACTCTGTCATTGCACCGAGTTTTGTCCCTGTTACGGTTAATCGTTCTAACCTCAGACCACACATCCGAGCTCTTGTACCCTGATGTGCCAGACTGATGGCTGTAAACGCTTTCATTTCCATTTTCTGTGCAGCTGATTAACAACTGGTTCCATGCAGCTGTTTACAGTTTGGTGGGCGGTTAGATAATGGGAGAAATGTCTGAGTTGTTTCATTTCCTATGCTGTCTTCAGGCCTTTGTCTTTAATGTAATCTGTCATTGACTGGTGTGTGTTTTGTGATACAAATAAGATGTCCTCTTGCTCCTTAAAAGTAGGTATAATGCACTTTTCTGCAAAGCAAAATCATTTTTTTTCCTCCTCTCAGACCGCTGTCATGAGGGCGGGTCTTCGTACAAGATAGGAGACACCTGGAGGAGACCCCACGAAACAGGAGGCTACATGTTAGAGTGTGTATGCCTGGGTAACGGCAAGGGAGAGTGGACATGCAAACCTGTGGGTGAGTCACTCAGCCGGTTTGCTGACTAACACACAACTGTATTTACTGCACCTGGCTGGAAGACTGGAAGCTGAATTTCTTGCTTCTGTTGTGCCAGAAAATTTATGTTCATGTGTTTTCATTATATTTTATGTGTTACAGTCTATGCCAGATATTATTGTAGCATATGTTTGTAAAGTGTAAAGTGTTGTTTCCTGCAGCTGAGCGTTGCTATGACAATACGGCTGGGACATCCTACGTTGTTGGCGAGACGTGGGAGAAGCCGTATCAGGGATGGATGGTAGTGGACTGCACGTGTCTGGGAGAGGGAAGTGGACGCATCACATGCACCTCCAGAAGTAAGAATTGAATTTGTAAAAGTTTGTTAGCCTCGAAAAAAGATTGCCAAGACACGCACACAATCTAATGAAAAGCTGCTGTTTTTGCTTGTGATTTGATGGAGGAGATGTTTATCAGTTGTGTTGCCATAACAAACAATCCAGTTAAATTAATTATTTTGACGTGATGTAATGGACAATGCTGACTGATATTTGCTTCAGGGTGGCCTTGGAACTGTACAACAACACTGTAGGTCTTTGCTCCGAAATAGCCGCACATGCTAGCAGACTCACAGTTTCCATATTCATTTTCTCCTTTTTCTTAGATCGCTGCAATGACCAGGAGACTCTGTCCTCCTACCGCATTGGAGATACTTGGACCAAGACGGACGCCCGAGGCCACTTACTGCAGTGTCTGTGCACAGGCAATGGCCGAGGGGAGTGGAAGTGTGAACGCCATGCCTCACTTCACACCACTGGACTGGGTGAGAACTGATAATATCCCCGTCTTCTCCCCAACCCCCTTTTTCTTTTCTGCTTTCTCACTCTCCGTGTGAAGAGAAGAATGTATTACCGTGACAGATGTGAGCAGAAAGAGATAAGAGGTGCCAAGTGATGAAGTGAGAAAGACGCGTCCTCTAACTGTAGTTTGGTGACCTTATGACAGAGGAAGACAGGAATGGAACAGTGAGAAAGAAATATGGCAAAGTGCTTGAAGTGATTATAGGGTGTGACACAGAACCATATGCTCACTGTGACACAATAACATGAAAAAAAAACTAAAAGCATTAGTTTGCTGTACAGTGTCTGATTTGAGTCACACGTTTCGTTTTAGCCACTGGCACTCGTGTGATCACAAACATCCAGCCTGCGGTGTACCAGCCTTCCACTGTGCCTGAGCTTCCCCAGGAGGGACCCTGCCAGACGGACACGGGTCTGTCATTCTTTGTGGGCCAGCGTTGGATCAAGACTCAGGGAAATAATCGGATGATTTGTACCTGCCTTAGCAATGGAATCAGCTGCGACCAATGGGGTGAGAGATGTGTGTTTTTTTTTTGTGTGTGTGTGTTTCTTTACAAATTTACAGCCTCACAAGAAAAGTAATATTGTGTGTTTTCTTATACAGACGGACCGTCTCCAGTGTATGGTGGCAACTCCGGAGGGCAGCCCTGTGTGTTCCCTTTTGTCTACAAGGGGAAGACTTACCATTCATGCACGTCCGATGGGCGTAACGATGGACAGCTCTGGTGTTCCACCTCCTCTGACTTCCAGACAGATGAAAAGTATTCTTTCTGCACAGAAAAGAACGGTAAGTAGGACTGTTGAAAAGCTAAATTGAATAGAGTTAGCTTACTTTTATATCAACTTATATATCCTTCTTTTTTCCCCTACCAGTGGTCATAGTAACACGAGGCGGCAACTCCAATGGTGCTTTGTGTCAGTTCCCTTTCCTCTACAATGGCCGGAACTATACCGACTGTACTGCAGATGGACGTAGGGATGGCATGAAGTGGTGTGGCACCACAACAGACTATGATGGAGAACAGCGTTTTGGTTTCTGTCCCATGGCTGGTAAGTGTGTGTGTGTGTGTGTGTGTCTGATGGGAAAAGAGGCTCACCATGTTGGTAACTAATGTAATTAGAGGTGCTAATTGCAGGGTTTTTCCCAGTTTAAAAGGTATCTCCACCCCCAATCAGCATCAAGGCGTTTCTTTTTTCTTTTCTTTTTTTTAACATAACAATGAAAAGGTCTGATGGGTAATCCTATATAATTAGCATTGAAGCTAGAGTCTGCCATGATGACACAGACCAAAATCTCATTTACAGCTCTGACACCTCTTTTATGGTGTAGCCACATTAAACTCACCAAACTGTGTTGTCCTGCCTAGGTGTCAATTAGGGCTTCATGGGAAACAAAAGAAGGTGAGGCTGGTGAAACAGCAGGGGTTTATTGACAGTACACTAACGTCTGTGAGGGGGGTGATGAAATGGTAATGATGATGCCATCAATGAGGAATGCAATAAGGGCTGGCATTTACTGACATCCTGCTGAAATGTGGATAATTTAGTGCACACATTCACATATGTTACACTCTATAGAATCTTTTTTTACGTTTTACCATGATTTTATGCTTACCTCCCCCTTGGGGTCAATTTTGGGTCGACTCCATTTAAGTAGTTTATCAGTCGCGCAGCCACAGAAGCAGAGGGGTCTTTTGACATTCATGACTTCACCTGGATAGTTAAAACAAACATAGTTGTTGAGATGTTAATGGGGATGTTTCAACTGGTCTGAAGCCTCCTTTTCTTCTTCTCCCCTTGTAGTTTATTTACTGTCTGCCATGTGCCCTTGGTATATTGCATATCAACCCCACAGGGTTTGGTATCTGGCAATGGAGCTGATCCATGGGGCCAATCTGTTAACTTCAATTCTATGGTTTCAGTGCAAACTACATCATACAGCTTGCCCATACACTTGCCTCATAACAGACATATAATACAGAATGAGTCGAATAACTTGAACTTAAAAGAAGGCGGTGCTTTGCTTACATCACACATAAAGGCGCGTTTCTGCTTGTCCCACCCATCACAACTCTATCACTGAAAAAAAAAAAAAACTCACAACAAAGTCATTCAAACCTACAGCTTTTTTTTTTACACCATGACAGCTGTTTCTAACTTTTAATCCATTTTTCCCCTATACAAACAGCTGTTCTATGAGGGCTGTTTCCTCCATGGGGTAATAATTGTAGGGCAGAGTCAGTGATTCCGAGCGGAACTGATGCCAATGTGTTGCTTGTGTCACCGAGTAAATATGTGAGTGAATTATGAGCTGCTGTGAAACAACTGAAATGTTTTGTCTCTGTGTGTTCCAGCTCACGAGGAAGTCTGTACAACCAGTGAAAATGTCATGTACCGTGTCGGCGACCAGTGGGACAAACACCATGACGTCCTAGGTCACATGATGCGTTGTACTTGCGTCGGCAATGGCAGAGGAGAGTGGAGCTGCGTTGCTTACTCCCAGCTCAAAGGTGTGTTTAACTGAAAGCTTCAGTCTGCGTGTGGCACATAATTACAGGCAAATATAAGAATTCCTTGAGTGAAGAGGTGAAAGGTCATGACTGATTTTAATCACTCCAGCACACCTGCATTATATGGCCTTAGCTGCACCTGCATTGCACACATACACACACTGTTTGGAAAATTGGCATTTTTGTTCATTGCATGCTTTGACGCATCTGTTTGTGTGTTGCAGACCAGTGTATTGTGGATGGCCTGACCTATGAGGTCAACCAGACTTTTACCAAACAGCATGAAGAAGGATACATGATGAACTGCACCTGCTTTGGACAGGGGCGTGGTCGCTGGAAGTGTGACGCTATCGGTACGTTTAGCAATTGATGCTAGTTAAAAAAAAAAATGTTGTGATAATTCTTTACAGCTGCAGGTTCAGACATTAAAAAAAATGATATAAGAGACATGTATCGGTGCCCGCTCTTAAAGTCTTGTTGTTGACTGCTGTTTCTGCCCTCAGACCAATGCCAGGAGCCAGAGACCAGAGCTTTCTATCAGATTGGAGAGTCTTGGGATAAAGTCATTCATGGAATCATGTACAAGTGTTATTGCTATGGCAATGGTGTTGGAGAGCTTAGCTGCGAGCCCCAGCAGTCATACCCCGGTAAGTTTACAAGATTTATTATGCAATGTTGTGGGTATGAAGATAAGTATGCAGCTGTGGAGCATACAAATCCCTTCTTGATAACAGACAGAATGGTGATCCCTTCTTCATCTTAGGAATGAAGTGGTGATCTAGTGTTGCTAAATTAGGTGAACAAGTTCAAATCTGCACTTCTGGATGGCAGCCATTCCAACTATGGACAGTGCTGATTTGCATTTTTCAATTACCAGATGCATAATAACCACAAATGTTATTGACCTGAAACAGTGACCTGCATGTGCATGTAAGAGCTGTGTGATTCATTCTGCCTCTGGCTGCAAACTTAGTAACCACACCATGAATACGCTTTGATTCATATCAGAGATTTAGTGATATTATAGCGTCTTGGTAATTAAAGCTTTGGTAAGTCATATCACTTCATGATTTTTCTACCTTTCACAGTCTTGACTTTTTATTTCCCAGTCTGCCCCCATTTTGTATCCCTTTCCTGATTTCACAAATTGTTCTGCAACTCTTGTGTGTTTGTTTTTGTCACCTTTAAAAATGAGGCCCTTGACTTTGATGTTAAACAGGCAGAGAGATGAGAGGGGGTGTGATTTCCTTTTTTTTTCTTTAACAAGTACACCCCCCACTTTGAGCCTTTGTTCCTGCCAGCTTGTGATAAACCCCCCAGTGTTGTTGCCACAGCTGTACAAAACACCATCTAATAGTGTGTACACAAGCCTGACACACACCTCCAATCTGCAAAGCTCAGCAGCTTGGTGTATTTTGGTGATCACCTTGAATTGAATCTTGTTAATGTTTAAGCCTATTATACAGCATTATTTAGCCCATAGTCATGCTTTGGTGCACACAATGTAGTCTTGATTGTTTACCTCGTTCCTAATGATTTGAGACCAAGGCTTCATGGCAGTTTTTGCTCATGCTTTTGTGTCTTCCTTCACGGGAGTTTGTATTTGGATTCATTGTCACCATGGCAAAATTGTGCTACCCGTACAATCATACATGTGTAAGATTGATGGACATTTGTGGTATAGTTTTGGCCTTGTAAAACACACACACACACACACACACACACACACACACACACACACACACACACACCCAAACACGACTCCTTGGTGAGGAGTCTAATGCAAAGAAATATCTGAACTGCTGCTTGTTTGCTCCATATGTGAAGCAGGTTGACGGAAGATACAAAATGTAGGGCACTATTCTACCGTAACTGCTCATAATAGCAACCAGCTGTGAACTCGCTGTGTGTGTGTCTAGGCATACAAAATACAGCATGCAAAGATTTAAGGGCAGCCAAATCCAGACTCAGCTGGCTTGGTGTGTGAAACACCATAAAAGGTAAAAATGGAAAGCCCTAACTGAAGGATTTTTTGAAAGGTTTTAGGATTAAGCACATACATTGATAAGATCTTCCAAGAAAATGTTGTTTTATTGTCTAGCTGTCTGTGTTTACCTCTCCTTGCCTGAGGTGTAATTTAATCTTTATTGTTAGGATGACTCACAGCATGACTTCCCTTGCCTTTACTGTGGCCCTTATCGCCACTTTGCTGTGCATTTATCTGTATCAAAAAAAAAATGTTATGTCTGTGTAAAGTAAAGGCGGATGTGTGCCAAAGATGAACGTGCACGAACATGTTCATTTATATCCACTTTAAGCGTGCATCCGTTTTCATCTGCACCCCCCGCCCCCACCCTCCCCTTCCTCCTCCCACATTCGATTCTACATAACCCTTAACCCTCTCCAGTGGCCTGTGGGTCTGTAATAGGCAGTAATTGGTCCCAGATTGTTTTTGAGGTTTGTGTATCTGCAAGCAACTTCTGGTTAACCGAGCCACTTGCTCAGAAACTTTGATTACAGGTCTGCTGTTTGGAAAAAGCGGTTAGAAAACCTCAGTTCTTTATAGAAGCTACCAGTTTCTATCAGCACAGCTTGTCAGGAGTATGCTCACCACATGACTTCTGTTTACATTAAGAAATGACTTGATCTCCTTTCTTGTCTCGACAATTTGGCTTACATCATTTATCTTCTTTTGTGTCTACTAAACTGCTAAGCCAACTATGTTCTCTGCACTTTTTTGGGAAACTAGTATGCTTCCAGTAGGCTGTCAGTTGGAGTAATGAACGAAGCAACCCACCACTGCAATTTTAGCAAGGAGTCAGCTAACTGACATGCACTGATGAGATGGGACTCCTATTAAATGTTGTTTGGCAGTGCGTAGCGAGACTTTGAAAAGGTTAATTAAGCAATGAAATACATGTTTGTAGGATGGAAAAGCACAATAAATGCTGTTATCAAGTTCTCAGTATTGTTTTATGAGGGGCTTTTAGTCGCAACTATTTACTGACTCCTAACATTTTTGGTTGTTTCAGCCTTCTCCTTGGCATTTGATGCCTGTCAAATGAAATTGTGCAACAATTAGGAGCTTTGAATCCAAAACAACAGCAAAGACTGGAAATGCTGAAAGTTAGAGTAGGGAAAGCAGAGTTTCCTCCTCTCCAGCCGGTTGAAATCTCTGGTGGAATCTCACAGGGACCTGCTATTTTTTTTCTCTCCTCTCTTTCTGTGTTCTGCGCAGGAAAATATTCCAGCACACTTCACCTCTAAGTAAAGCTATAGACATTTGGATTCATTTGATTGTTAAGTGTGATTGTTGTACTCTGACACCGTCAAGAGTAAATAAATTATTCATCCTAAAGTTGGTATCTGTGACAGGTACAGTTTGTCAGGTGCAGTAATGCTGTTTTTTTCTTTTTAAAGAAGGGAGTAGTTCAGGGTTCTATCCTGGGTCCTCCTCTCTTGTTATTGTATGTCAACAGCCTCTGTGCAAGATCAAACATTTGTTGTGTCATATATACACTGACGACACACTCCTGTATTCTCCTATATATTCCACTGAGGCTGGAATTGCTAACTCTGTGTGTAGTAGTATAGTGACTTACCTGCTTTCTCCTTGTCCTTTGTTATGTCTCTTTGTCTAACAGGTGGTCATCGTCCCGTCCAGGTGATCATAACAGAATCAGGAAACCAACCCAACTCCCATCCTATTCAGTGGAACGCCTCACCATCTGCTCACATCAGCCAGTACATCCTCAAATGGAGAGTGGTGCGTATTCTGTATGAATGACAAAGGCAATAAATAAATATAGATATATTTTTACCTGAAGCCCTTGCTTTATTCACATTATAGAAAAACACTCATACACCTTGGAGGGAGGTGATTATTCCCGGTCATCTCAACTCCTACACCATCTCTGCTCTGAAACCGGGCATCACGTATGAGGGTCAGCTGATCAGTGTGCTGCGGTTCGGACGCAGGGAGATCACACGTTTTGACTTCACCACTACTTATGGATCATGTGAGTTTTTCTTTCATACTGCCTTTTTTTAAGGAATGATTTTATTGGCAACAAGTAGCCCATTCTCTATATCTGACCCTTTCTCCTGTAGTGGCCACATCTCAAGGGGAGACCACCCAGCCTCCACCCGTGATTGACACCTCGGAATCTGTGACCGAAATTACCTCCAGCAGCTTTGTCATCTCATGGGTTTCTGCCTCCGACACGGTTTCTGGTTTCAGAGTGGAGTATGAGCTCAGTGAGCAGGGACAGGGGACTGGACAGCCCATTGTCCTGGGTAAGTCCAGATCAATACTTTAGTGCTGGATGAGTGTCAAAAATGTTTGTTTTAATACAAAATAAATACTTTCCCTATCAGACCTGCCCCGTACAGCTACCTCAGTGAACATTAATGAGCTCCTGCCTGGAAGGAAGTACACTGTTAACGTCTATGAGGTTACAGACAGCGGCGAGGACAACCTCATTCTTACTACTTCACAAACAACTGGTGAGTAGACACTCACATTTCATCTGAAAAATTACTTCTGCTGGACTGAAATATAGTTTTGAATCTGCAAGGCAAATATGTGACCCAATTACAAATCACAGCAAAAATTGAGTAATAATTTGTTCCATAGCACCTGATGCTCCCCAAGACCATGAAGTGGAGGAGGTGGCAGAAACCTCCATTGTAATCAGCTGGGAAAAACCACTTGCTCCCATCACTGGTATGCACGTCACAACAAAAATCTACTACTATTCTATGTGTGTGTTTGAATGGTCTAGTAACCTAATGTTCTCCTCTTCCATGAAGGATATCGTGTCGTTTACACGCCTTCAGTAGAAGGTGAAAGCACAGAGTTGACTCTCCCTGACACAGCCACGTCTGTGACTCTGAGCGACCTTCGACCTGGGAAGATGTACAACATTAGTATCTATGCTGTGGAGGACAGCCTGGAGAGTGAGCCTATCTTTGTACAGGTCAACACCAGCGGAGACCCCCTGCCAGGTACATATGTAACATGTCACAGGCTGATAGTTCCCAGAACTTTGGCTGGCTCTTAATCTGCTATAGAAATGTCATTCCATTCTATTCGCCAAAATTGGTCATACCCGCCCCTTCTGCTGTATGTTCACATGAATCCAACTTGTCACGGGGACACCCTACAGCACCAACCCTTCAAATCATCTTGTAGCCTATTTTATGATTTATGTTGAAGTTTCCTATTCTCAATACTAGAAGTTAGAAGAGTTTTCCAATGGAAAGTGAAGTCATTGAGTTCACAGCTGTTGGGCTCTTTTATACTAACTGAAGTTATGTAAAACTTCTCAGTCTGCCAGGTGGTGCTGATGCTGTTTGGCCAGTGGTGCAGATGTTGAAAAGTCTGTGTGTTTGTATAGTTGGTATGATTGACTAAAGATGCATGACCTAGTTGGGAAAGTGTGTTGCATCATCTTTGGACACACACAAGAGAACTTCCCTCCACAAATTAGTGAAGTCGGAGCAACACTTGCCACTGGTTGCAAAATGCTTGCCTCAAAAAATGCCAAACTGCAAATATGTCACATATGATATGATGAATTATCACAGTTTTAACAGTGAAACGAATTATTCTGGCAGTAAGGTTTTGCACTAAAATTTTTGGATTGACCAAATCGGTCCAAACATTCCTGTGCTTTCCTCCTTCTCTGTTTTATAGCATTATAATCATTTGGCACATTCTAACTAAAACCCAG
>JAVQJX010156050.1:0-16916 GCA_036025115.1 Ambassis agassizii
TCCACCTCACCCTCTTTAGCTTGGATCTCCTGTCTCAGTTGTGTCACCTCCTCCTCAAGAACTGCACTGTGCTTCCTGAGAGTCTCAATCTGCAAAGTGCTCTCCTGTTCCTGCTTTGCCATCAGGTCTTCTTTAGTCTGAACCTGCTCCTTAGCAGAATCAAGAGAATCGCTCATGCTTTTTAATTGTTTGTTCAGACTGTCCAGCTCCTGTTGTAAGGATTCAGAGTGTGTAGAAGTCTCCGTTTTAAGCTGGACCAACTGCTCCTCTTTAGCATGGATCTGTGCACTTAGCCTCATCACCTCCTCCTGAGATGCAGCCATCTGCCTTTGGAGAGCCTCCATATCCTGAGAGCTCTGTAATTGCTGCTCTGCCAACAGATTTTCCTTGGACTGCAAATCCTCCACAGCTCTCCTCAGTGAAGCTCCAAGACACTCAACTTGTTTCTTTAAATCTTGGATCTCTTGGTTCAGGACCTCTGTGTGTGCTGAACTCTGGTTTTTCAACATGATCATCTGTTCCTCTTTCATGTGGATGTCCTCTTTCATCAACTTCAGCTCCTCTTCGGATGCTGAGAGCTGTTGCTGTAGCAGCTCCTTCTCATGTGCACTGTTCTGCTCTTGTTTTGAAAGCATGGCTTGTTGAGTCAGAACTTGTTTTTCAGCCTTTTTGCAAGACTCATTCAGGCTTTCCAGTTGATCTTTTAGACCTTTAATCTCTTCCTGCAGAGACTCAGACTGCTGAGAGCTGATGGTCTTTAGCATTAAAAGCTGTTCATTTCTTTCCTGTATCTCTGCATTGAGTTTCTGTATCTCCTCCTCATGCATTAGAATCTGTTGTTGAAGCAGCTCTTTTTGTTGGATGTTTTCTTGCTGGGTTTGAGCCAGTATGTCTTGCTTCTGCTGAATTTCCAGTTCAGCCTGTTTGAGAGATGAGCTAAGCTCTGTCACTTGGGTACTTAGGCTCTGAATATTAATATTTAGAATTTCTTGCTCATTAGACTTCTCCAGAAGTAATTTGGCAAACGCTTCTTCTTTGGCTTGAATTTCTTCTTGCGTTTTCTTTGATTGATCTGTGAGCATGTCAACTTCTTCCTTGAGACTGTTGATTTCTTGCTCTTTATCAGTTATCACAGAGGCAGCAGCACTAAGCTTTCTCTCTAGATCCTTCATATTTTCCACAGTCTGATGTAAAAGGTCTTCCTTCTCTTTCTTTAGTCCCTTCAGTTTTTCAATTTCTTGCTGGCAAGCAGTGACATGCTGTTGCAGTCTGGAAACCTGCTGACTTCTAAGCTGCTCGACTTGCTCAAGCTGAAGTTGGAGATCTCGTATTTCTTGCTGAAGAATCGCTCTTTGCTCAGTTATCTCCTTCTGCAACTTGTCCAAAACTTGATCCTTTGCTTGAATCATTTCTTCAGCTTGAGACTTTTGTTGCTCCATGAGCTCTTTATATTGAACAATGTCTTGTTGGCATTTGGCCAGCTGCTCAGTTTTGTCCTCAATCTCTACCTCAGCCTTTTTCAGAGAGCCAAATGTGCTCTCCAGCTCACTCTTCAGACCACTGATTTCAGTCTCCAACATTTCTCTCTGGGAAGTTAGGAAGAAAATACAGTCAAAATACAATTCAAACAAACTCTCAATAAAAGTTTTTAGTTTGCTCTTGCACTCACCTCCATTACAGGCCCCATATTCTCTCCTATTTCCTCCTTCGAGGCTCTGCTTATTTCATCCTCCAAACAAGAAATCTTCCCTTGGAGGATCTGAATTTGTTCAGTCAAAAGCTCCTGAGAATCAAAAGGCATAGTAAAGTCATCTCCTTAGTCACTACATCATTTCTGTGGTGAAACTGCAGTCTACCTTTTGAGCAGTAGCTTGGTGGAGCTCAGACTCCAAGTAGCTTGTTTTGCTTCTCAGCTCCTCCTGAGCAGATGCTTGGGTTTCTGTCAGTCTGCCAACTTCTGCCTCAAAGATGGCCAGCTGTGAACATACTGCTCTCATCTGAAAATATAAAAACCATTGAATGTAAACATATTAAGAATACACTGTGTGACCAGAAAAAACACAATAACATTAAGTTGTAATAGGATGAAATGTTGCATGTAATAACCTGAGAAGAGAGCACCCCATTTTCTTCTGTCAGCTCATCCACTTTGCGCTCCATGACTGAAGAGGTACCCTTCAGATCTTTATTTTGCTTCAACATTTCATTGAGACGCATTTGTAACCTGTCGAAAGAAAAGTTTTTCAGCCACTTTTACTGAAACAGCCTTAGGCATTAAATAAGAAGGTTGTTTACTCTTCTGCCATAGAGACAATGTCAGATACTGTTGATGCACAAGGTGCCGTGCTTTAGTGAATAAGGTTTTAACTGTTGGTGAAAAAGTGTAAGTCATCTCTGGTTGAGGTTACTTACGTGTCGTTCTTTGTCTCAAGCTCATCCATTTGTTCTCTGGTAACCTGTTCCTGATCACCTCGCTCTTCCTTCAGTTTATCCAGGCGGTATTGCAACTGGTTAATATGAGACTCTGAAGAAGGGAAAAATTTGGGACAAATTGTACCTGAAGTTTAGCACTCATCTGAATGGGACATCTTTATTCAGACAAAAGCACTTAAATGTGATACCTTTCTGTGCAATGAGGGAAATCTTGCTTGCCAACTCCCTCTCCAAACTGTCTCGATAGTCTCTGTCTTTTATCATCTGTCGTTGCATTTTTCTCATTCGAAACTTAGGTGTGTTCATAACATCCTCCAGAGGAGATGTACTGAGGGAATAAAAGCAGACCAGAAATAAGTAAAACAGGAAACGGACATAGTTGGATGGATATAATACACATTCTGGCCATCAATAGTAATAACAGTCTCACTACCTTACTGAGGAAGACGCCACAGTCTGTATGTCAACAAATGTAATTTTTGGGGTGCGGGGAAACACGGGAGATTCGTCATCCGAGAGCGAGGATTTGGTCGACACGTTGGAGACAGAAGTAGATGCTGACCGTGTAAATATTTCACGCGACACTGGCAAATCTGAAGCACATTTTACAGTTTACATGTTAAATTCAAAAGTTTGTGTGACACAAAACACATTTGAAATATTGTACATCATGACAATTTAACAAATGTCTGACTCACGTTTCCGCGCCAGGTGGGCATCAAGTCTGTCGCTCAGATAAACGCAGCCCTCGCTCTCCATCACAAAGGAACTTGTTAGATTTGCAATTTCTCGCTAATGGAATGGGAATGGACACATTAGCATTGAATTAGATGGTTGTGGACAATACAATAAATGTACACGGCTGCTTAGAACCAAAGTGTCTTACCTCCACATCATTTTCCAACATGTTTAGTGTGCAACGGTCATTCATCATGTCATGGTATATGAGCAATAAAAGTACCTGATGATCATTAAAAATGTATAGTCAGAATGAGTTTTTGTTTACATTTGTGTGTGTCGTTCGTCATTGTCTTAATCCTCACCTTGGCAATTTCTACTGTTAGGTTGATACCATCTCTTATGCTGTCCCAACATAGAGAAGAGCCTTTGGTTGCACTGAATCTGCAGTCTCCTA
Source organism: Ambassis agassizii (assembly GCA_036025115.1). Taxonomy (NCBI): domain Eukaryota; kingdom Metazoa; phylum Chordata; class Actinopteri; family Ambassidae; genus Ambassis; species Ambassis agassizii. The sequence goes on from JAVQJX010156050.1 coordinate 3,569, forward strand.
ATGAACCAAATGCACAGACAAAAATGAATTCTCAAAAGGACAGATACTGATTTAGATGGGGGGGGGGCTCTCACATACAATAGCTTGCACTGCAAAACCACATCCAAATGTAATACAGGGTGTGGCTAAATTTACACACAATCTGAAATTATCAGAGGAAACAGCCTTTAACTTAACCTACTCTAAGGAGACAGTACAGAGCAGTGACAGATCTGTGGTATAATAAAAGCATGTTATTTGTAAATAATCACAAATAAGTAAGAGACAGACACCTACTCTCCACAAAGTCTGCAATCAGTTTCAGTCGACCTTCAGTTGAATTAATGAAGCAGCAAGTGGGTTCTTTCCTCCTGAAACAACAGTAAAACTGATTTGCTACAAGGAATTACCCCACTGCATTTTCAACTACCCTCCACAGTAAAAGCATATCTTAAATGTAGGTCACCAGTCATTGACACAAGACAGCTTCTACTTACAGCATGTAAACAAGCTTCAGTAAGACTGTCCCATCTTGTAAATCGTTGATATGGATTTCTCTGTCGGATAGTTTCATACCATTTACCTGTAAAATGACAGTTTGTGTAAATAAAAAGGTCAAACTGTACTTGATTTTTTTTTTACAGTATTACTACCAACTCACCCAGGAGAGAAGAGCCTTAACGCCCAGATTAACCGCCATCTTGGCTGACCCTTTTTAATAAAAAAGGGATTTCAACCTAGAAGAAAGCGGAGTGAAGCTAAACAGACGGCTAGTGGACAAGCTAACATTAAACACAGCTCAACATAGTTGCTACAGCTTCTCATTTAGTACAGTGGAAACAGCTCTTTGCGTTAATGACCATACAAAACGCAGTAATGTAGGAAACCTGGTCAGCAACTGTTCAGTTCTTTTGAATGGCCAACGGCTATAAATGCTGTTTTCAAACAGTGACTCACCTTCAAATCCAGGGATTCTTGTCGTCTGTGCTATCTTACTCGCTATGAACCTGTACAATTCTCTAAAGAGAATTGCGGTCTGCTTCGTCCTGCGACCTCAGGCTACGGAATAAACTGTCCATGTGAAAGACACCAAACAAATTCAAAATGAGTCGCTGAAGATTGAACCAGCCAATCCGCTTTCACGTATCGACGCATCTGGAAATACGTTGATGTGATTGGTTTAAAAGACGGAAGTTGTCAGCTTTCTCGTTTGTTTGTGTTAGAGTGCCTCTAGCGGCACTATAGTGTACGACGTGGGTGTCTCACTCAAATGCGGTCACGCCTATAATTACACACCATTTTATATATTTTCATATAATAAAAGTAATTTACCAGTTACTAAGCAATTTATTTTCCGATGGCTCACAAGAATCGTTTCTGATTCTTGTGACGTTTCTCTTCCGTGTTGGCCTCATTTCTTTTTATCGCTTCCTGTTTACCAGCATGTTTAAGTAGGCTATGTCTTTGGTCATTTTCTTATAATTTGTTCTAAAAGTAATCATAAATAACTGAAATCACTACATGAAGTGCGAACCAAAATCTACAAATGTAACATATGCCGACCAACTACAACTCCCATAATGTCCCATTCGTCTCCCTAGTAACGGTTTTGTTGTCACCTCGACAAATAGAGACAGGTTTCCACTCCATATAATCTACGAAGAGAGAGAGCGGAGGTAGTTATACACTGTGAGAATACTTACTTATTATTTTACAATTTAGTATAATCACTGCGTAAAATGAGTAATCAGTGTAACACTGTCACCCTGCAGGTGAGTCTATCACAGGTGTGAACATGCACGGAGCTCCAGTGGACTTCTCTTTTAAAAACATCAACAGCTTGACAGGTAATAGTGGTTGATTGACTCAGGTCCATGACATTGAATTCTACATGATTAACATGCCTAGTTACTGCCCTCTGTTGGAGGACGCTCGACTATTGCAATTGAATTTAGATAATAGTTGGTGGCCTGTGTATGGTGGCAGGTTTTTTCACATACAGGTCATCATCACAAACCCCACTTGTATCCACAGAAGTAGCAATAAAACACATCAAAAAATAAATCTAATGATAAGACTGTATGTATTAATTTTATTTATAGACACGTGGTCAGAGGAACCCAACAGCGGTCTGCGGCCTTTAAAGAGAAATGCAGAGATGAAATACCACAGCGTCTCCCTACGGTTCAACAACAACAACATCACTGACCTATATGACCTTCAGAAGACTGTCAGCCACTTTTTGGTTGAGCCGATGCGTCTCGCGTGGCTGGATCTTTCCTTCAACAAAATCTCACACATAGAGCAGGTGAGTTGTGCACTGCTAGTATAATATAAATAAACAGGTGTCTCTGTGAGGTTTGTCACTGTTGTGTGTGTGTGTGTGTCAACTTCTGTGTTTCAGGTTTTGTGCGAGCTGCGTGAACTGCGTGTCTTATATCTTCACGGCAACAACATTTTTATTCTGTCAGAGGTAGACAGGTTGGGAGCGCTGCCACATCTGCACTCCATCACCCTGCATGGGAATGTTATTGAAAGCAACAAGTCTTACAGGTGAGTGAAACATGGAGTAAAATAACAGGAATTCATTACAAACCAAACCAGCAATGGTTTGGCTGGCACAAGACTGACAGGAGAAGTGCATGTACAAGTCTGGCAGCATGGCAAGGCTGGAGCTGGGTATTTATGGCAGAGTAGAGTGCTGATGAAAGGCAGCTGGTGGCCTGCCTTTCCTGCACCTGTTCGCCCTCAAAGACACTGCCACGCAAAAACACAGAGAAAGAGAGAGAGAGAGAGAATAGCTGCTGGTTCATAGGGAGAAGAAGTGGACTTTACGGAACAAAACAGTGACACAGTGTCACTGTCTCATGCTGTCAGACACGTCAGGCAGAGCTCCCACTCTTATGCTGCAGGAGTGTGATTATATTGTGAGTGTGTACGTGGGGCCTGAGTGCCTGGCAAAGCATGTAGGTAACAGGTGGTTGAATAATGACCAAGTTCATATTACATATCCCAGTCTGCATAGCAACACCAGTTACACTCACACACACATATCATGGTGTGCAGATAGAGGGGCCACTAGTTAAAATAATATTCCAGTAGACACTGGGCAGTTTACAATGTAGCACAGATGAGATTCTCTTAGCTTATATCCCTTATTTGTTTTCAGATGTATAAAGTGTGTAGCTATTCATGAGCGTATGTTCTTTTGTTTTGTCCAGAAATCGTGTGATTTCTGTTTTGCCTCGGTTAAAGACGATGGACTTCAGTGCTGTGACGCGACAGGAGCGTGTCCAGGCAAACCTGTGGCATCACAACAGCAAAAGCAGCAACAACACATTCCAGTGATTGCAGTCAACAACTACTGTGCTTGATATGTACGTTTGTAGATGGGGGTATGTTAAAATTATGGCAAAATTTGTGAATTCTTTGCATGCAAAATAACATAGTGGGGTTGATGAATTAGATGTTAGATTCTCTAGATCAGTCAGCTCTCATTGTGTACATAAACTGATTATGCATATAATTTGACATTGTTGTAATGAAATTACAAAAATAGTTATTGTCAATGGTCCAGTGAGTGAACCAAATATCTTTCAGGAATAATTATGTTTGTTAGTGTTTATTTAATAAGACATGAATGCTTTGTTAAAAGTCTTTAATGAACCAAAAAACAAAACAAAAATAATAATCTTGGAACTTTTTGGTACTAGCCTAAGATATTACAAACATATTTCAGGTAGTAATACACAAATGAGTAACAAACAAAACAGAAAAAAATGCCAAGAACCCATTGCAAAAAGCTCAAATAAGTTGATGCGTGGTTTAAATAATCACAGCCTTGCAGAACATCCCTTTAGAGACTCAGAGCAGCTCACTGTGCTCGCTGCCCACATTGCAGTGCTGCTCACGCGGCTCTCTGAAGAGCACATATACATTTAAAAACACAAATAAATAATCACAAAAATGTCTCGGATCCATTTATCTGCTGTGGTATATTGATTGTGAACAGTCACCCCCGCCCACCCCACGCACTGCTACAACGGTTAGTTTCTGATTAATGTGAACAACTCAATCATATTACAATCTGCAGCAAAAAGCTTTGTTTAAAAGCTAACAAACGCAGGCCTTAAAAGTGTTATTTTGATTCATAAAAACTCGTCACCACAAGATCTTAACCGGTCCTGAACTCTCTCTACAAAAAAAGCATCTCCATACAATCCATCTCATTTTATATTCAATCAGAAAATTCTGTACAAAGGCATGAATACACAATATCTGTTCCTGCACTCCCCAAACACCCACCCCTCCATCTCTGAAAGCCTCCACTGCTGTTAAATATGTGACGATCCGGAATTTGATTTTGAGTCTGCCAGCTCAGTCTTTAGTGCTAGGAAACTGCAGAGGACACTGTAAACTTGAGAATGTGAGCCCCAAGAAAGCTCTAACGTTTCCTGCTCCCAGGGACAGAAGAAAGTCTGCGCAGCGGCAACACCATGCCTGTCTGCATCCTCCCCCACCAAGGGACACATGTTGTGGACAGGGTTCTCATGATTTGTCCTCAACTGGAATACCAGATTATTTCCTTGACCACAAGTCCAACCTGTGACTTTTTTTTTTTTTTTTAAACACGATCACAGTAAAGTGTAAATGAAATTTACTCCAGCCAGGTTGATCTTACATAAAAAAATAAAATAGTCACCCTTTTAGGCTCTAATTTTTACATATTGGGTGTCCCAGGATCATTTCTCATCCTTAGGACGATAGAACATAGTTCTGGAGTGCCATTAATGTACACATACATTTTTGTATTCCATTGTGTATACAATAAACCAACAGGCAATTCCTACAATTCCTTGTACAGCTCTGTCCCCGGTGATTCCATACTTGTCAAAATCAGCTAGCTATAAAGCTGGCCTTGCTTGCACTACCATACCGGCTTGGGATTCTAACACAATAAAAAAAACTGAGAGAAAGCCTTGAAGATCAGTTACAGAAACCAGAGAGAACATCAAGTAGGATGGATGATGATTTTTTTTTTCTCCACAGCTGGTTCTGAGCCTGTGTGACTCATAGTCAACCATCTTTAGTTTCCAATTTAATAATCTGTCACTGATCCATAAATAATCACACTACAAGGACAGCTAGAGGGTGAAATCTGACATTGTCGCTGTCTTTGTTGCAGTTAGAGGCAGAGCTAAGAAGCACAAGGACCAAAATGCTTTAATAAAGGGTGGGCTGGAGGTTGAGGATGCAGAAGTGACAAAGGGAGTGGGATGGGAGGAACAATATGCAGGCCTTCGCAGAATCAAGGAATGGCAAACTGGACCACCAGTTCTTCTTTAGCATCCACTTTGATTTGAGAGATTGCACTGTAGGCGTACGCTGCTATCTTAGACACCTGCAAAAACAGGGAGAGAAGGAAGTGAAAAGGAAGTGGAAATCAAGACTAACGCAGCTTAAAAAGAACTGCATACATGTATCTCTTTGGTGACTAGTACATCGAAGAAGAAACACACATGTGCAGGAACAAAAAAACATGGCAGCCTTATAGTCCACATCATTACCTGCTGGACATCCGAGTATGGCACCAGGTCACTCGCAAGCACTTGGTGGGGCTGGCTGGTGAGGGAGGGGAGAGCCAGGGGTTTCTTTTGGGGCAGACTGGTGCTCAACACTGCCAGCTTTGTACTGAAACAAAAAACAGAAGCTTGTTAAAATCTTACCTAGAAAACCTAAATTAAACTGCTATGTTCTGGGGAGTGTAAAGGGAAAGGCTGCTGCTAATTACCTGTATAGGTAAATCACCTCCAACAGTTGCTGGGTGGTGCAATAGTTTCTGTATTACCCTTTTTAATGTTTCCTTTTTGCCAACTTTATTTAACACCCACCATCCACCAGCTAGATCAAAAGATCATAAGAGACAGTACCACACACTGATTACGGTGGGCATAAGACTCAAAAGTCTATGGTATAATTATATGGCTCTGGCACCCTAGGAGCCTTTATATTGTGTATGCGCTGGGACACTACTCAAGAGACATTGTTCACAGATTTTGTCTGTCTCATTATAAAAGCCAGCTCTTCTCCAAACAATGACCCACACGCGTCCCCTTCCACCAAATCACAAAGAGCACCTCTTGCACAAACACATATCAGCTGATAACACACATACCTATATTGCCGAGCTTTGTCCATATACTCGTGTTGCTCCATCATGACAGAGTCAGCTGCTGAGACATCAATGATGTTCCTGCGAGAGAAAAGAAATGTTGATTAGTGTCATGAAAGACACGCTCAGTCTGACAAGCTGATGGCAACAAAGAGGAGTGCCTTACTGTGCCGTCTTTGTCAGGATGGATGTGAGGAGGGCCTGTTCGTCTGTGCGTGCTGAGGGCACATTGTTAGTGATCCAGTCCGTCCCATTTGGGGGTTTGCTTTGATTTGGGTTGGGGTGGGGGATCAACGGTTTAACTTCATCAGAATTCTAGGACAAGAAGTTTTGGAAGGTTTAACCTCATGTCATTTTGTGAAATGACTGTAACATAGAAAATATTTAGTGCAATAGAAAATGTCAACGACAGGAAACAAAAGTAGTTGTAACGTTAATTTAAACATAAAGCTTCATTGCAATTCTTGGAGGATCCTATTACACACAGAGCATTTAATTCAATGTTTCTCCTATTAAGACATGCATGAGAAGATAATATATTCTGCACCAAGTCTTGTTTCCTTTAACTAAAAATAGGTAGGAATCTTGAGTCACATGACATAACACATCAGAATGACTTCGTAACTATGTAGACTCGAAAGTAAGCTTCTGAGATTTCCAAGTTGCCTTATCGCATTTTGAGGAGAAGGAATACAGTATTAAACAAAACAGCGAGTTACAAAGTGAAGCTAATTAAAAAAAAGCAGGTCGAAGTTTACAAATATTTTCTTTGGAATAGATATATTTGCTGATCTTTTCTCCTTCGTGATCGCTGACTCTAGCTGAGGTTAACTTTACGGCCTGTCCCGAAGGCTAACAGCAGCAGGCTATGCTACCTCTAAATGTCGTTGTATAAACCTTTTAAAAACGGACTGCAGCTGCGTAAACACAAACCATACAAGTGCACGCTACCAAACAAACGACCATGACTGCGCTCTTTACTTCTTATTAGTACATAATGTGTTTGTAGGGTTTAGCGAGCTAACAGCTAACTACCTGGCTTGTTGTCTCGTTTTCGCTGCTATAACAACAACCCATGGCAGCGTCCGAAACTACACTTCTCCAGCTTCCCTGCGCTCCGTCGGAAACAAGCCGCGTTCTTCTTCTTTAACAAACATAAAACTCAAGTCCGGCGTGGTTTTTATTAGAGCCTCATCTAAAGCTTGAAAGCCACTGTGGACAGCAGCTTCTCGGACGAGCTATCACATGACAGCAGCTCTGGTGCAACAACACAACCGCTACTTCCGGTATGGGAGAAGAACCGGAAGACTCACGTCACGTGAAGGGGGAGATTATTTAAAACGTGACCAAAAACACAACTTAAAATTGCTTACTCGTTATGTAAAAAAAAAAAAACCATTATAGGTATTAAGATAAAACATGGTCAGTTTACCTTCGACATAGACGGTATTCACAGTTGTGCAAAAATTGATTGATTTTATTTTTAACATTTGTCTGCACTGCAGATACTCGTTAGTGAATGCTGTGAGGAACACTGACCAAGGTGATACTGACTTTGTCATGAGGCTAATGACTGGATGAACATTAATGTTTCAACCTCACTGAAGGTGTGGACTGAACTCAAAAACAAGGATTCCAGCAAAATCCTTATAGGTTAGAACAGTAGCCGGTTATTTGTATTAGGGTCATCGTGGCTATAAAGTTATTATTATACTATCTGGACAGTAAATATTGTAATTTTTATTATAAAAGTAGAAACAGGCTAACTTTCTTTTGATGACCTAATTGAGTAATTGGATTTTGTTGAGCTTATTGTATCAACAATTTACTATTACTAGAACTAGAACAAATACAGCATTACTAAATCCACAAATCTTGTGTCAATGAGGTTTCTACCACAGCCTCAAAGGATTTCACATTACTTGGAGTAGCTGAACCCTATTAGTAAGATCTGCAGATCCCTAAGTGGGATGACAAAGTACACAGGGATATTAAAGATTAGTGAACCCTGTCAGGATTATTACCACTTCAGGATGTCAGCAGGGATGTTAAAGAGAGTAAATATGAAGCACATTCACTGCACTAATCTGTCTGGAAAATTCAATTTCTTTGGTGGATCATTTAACCAGTTACAATAATTGAGAGTGATGTCTACATTCTTTTCCCTATTGTGATCTATCTAATATGGATAGTGCTCATGTTGCACACACATGCTGCCGTTGCCTTAGTGGCTTTCTCAGAACAATCAGGCATAACTCATTAAAGTCAGGATCTGCCACACCTCATCATCTCATACTGGCAGCCCAATTACAGCACACAGGCACTTTGTGTCTCCTAAAAATAGACCAGCCTAAAGCCTCTTAAGTTCCAACCACATAAGTTGCTTTCCCTGTGTGCTGTCTCCTAATAAACATGCAACTTAACTTAGCTACGAACAAATCCCTGAGGACAGTGGTGCTTTTAAGGATCAAACGAGCGTGGAGCGAGAAGAGGAGGATGTCCATAATGCAGGTGCTTTGGACCCTCAGCCGTGCCTGGAACCCGCAGATGAGTGAACTCTAGTGTCCATCAGCCACAGGATCCATCCAACATGGGGGACCTGGTGGGGCTGGATAACTTGGTGGCCAACACTGCCTACCTAAAGGCTCAGCAGGTAGATCGCAATGAGCTGAAGAAGCACAGACTTTCTCTGACACTCCCCAAAATTAGGAAGCACTCTGCTCTGATGGAGGAAGTGGGGAGAAAGTACGAGTCGCTCTGTGAGGAGCAGCCTATTGGTAAGAAGTTGTTCCAGCAGTTTCTCCTCAACTCTGAAACACTGTATGCAGCGACCGCTGAGCTCCTGGAGGAGCTGAATGACTGGAGCTTTACTGAGGAGGAATCTAGAGAAAAGGCCAGACTAAGGATTTTCACTAAGTTCTGTCACCCGGAGTCCTTGAGTTTCCTCTCTTTCCTTTCAAGGGAGACCCTTCAAATGTGCAGTGAACCGGACAAGAGATGCATGGAGCAGCTAAGAGAAGCCACAAGGGACTTCCTGAAGGGTAAACCTTTCTCTGAGTACCTGAAAAGCCCTTTCTTTTACAAGTTCCTTCAGTGGAAGGAGTTTGAGAAGCAGAAAATCACAGACAGATACTTCTATAAGTTCAGGATGCTGGGACAAGGTGGCTTTGGTGAGGTAGGTACTAAAATCTGATGGATGATACAGTTTCTATGATAGACGATATATACCCTCAAGACTTCCTAAGCAAGTACCAAAGAAATCCAGTTCAGTGCACTCATTGCTGCTGTTTCATTGTATCTTGTTTGTAGAATTTATCAGTTTACACTGATGGTAATTTTTTGTGTGCGTTAGCATTTAGCCGTACCTTGTCAGTTTTTACTTGATTGCACCATTTATTGACAGGGTGACACAGAAAGAGAGAGTAAACTCTGAGGTAACGTTGCTCTCGTCTGTCAGGTGTGTGCAGTGCAGGTGAAACTCACAGGAAAGATGTATGCCTGCAAGAAGCTGGATAAAACGCGTCTGAAGAAGAAGGGAGGCGAGAGGCTGGCTCTTCTGGAGAAGCAGATCCTGGAGAAGGTCAACAGCCTCTTCATTGTGAACCTGGTTTATGCTTATCAAGACAAAACCCACCTGTGCCTGGTCATGGACCTGATGACTGGAGGAGACCTCAATTTTCATATCTATCAGTTGAGGGAGAGGGGTCTCCGCATGGAGCGCGTTGTTTACTACACGGCACAGATAACCACCGGCATCCTCCACCTGCACTCTATGGACATTGTGTACCGCGACATGAAGCCTGAGAATGTGCTGTTAGATGGTAAGGGTCAGTGTCGGCTGTCGGACCTCGGATTGGCCGTGGAGCTGCCAAAGGGCAAAATGATCTGCCAGAAGGTTAGTAGTGTCACCTAGATTAACCTGCACAAAGTCACAGTCAGATTCTGTACAACTCCACAAAGCCTCTTGGTGGTTTTTACTTCACTCTCAGAAATCCAGAATGAACAGTATACCCACCACATGTATGTACCATACTCACCCACTACAAGTAGCTTACCAGAAATAGACAGTACTGGGCATAACCCTGTGAGACCTAAATTAATCTCATTAAAAGGTGCCTGACTTCACCCCCACTGAACTCAGAAATGTATGACCAGAGCCTGTTAGCATTAGCTGGCTAATGTTTGCTTTACTAATAGCACACATGTCTGTCTGAGAGGATGAGTCAGGAGTCCTTCACACGCTTACATTTTAAGGAACTGCAGTTTTTGGCACATTTTTCTGCAAAGTATGTTTTTTTTTTTTGGATAACTAAACCACAAGAATAAAAAAAATGATGATTTTGTTTTGTTTTTGGTAAAGGTCTTCCTTCCTTCCTCATTCTTCTGTCCTCCTTTGTGTGTGTTTATTAGGCTGGTACGACAGGCTACATGGCCCCTGAGGTCCTGAAGCAGGAGCACTACCGCACGTCTGTAGACTGGTGGTCTCTGGGCTGCAGCATTTATGAGATGGTGGCAGCCCGTTTGCCCTTTAAAGACTTCAGGGAGAAGGTGCAGAATGAAGAGGTGACTCGCCGCACTCTGGAAGATGACTGCAAGTTTGAACACAAATGCTTTGACGCCCCCACCAAAGACATCATAAGTCGCTTTCTCAAGAGGAAGGCTGAGCATCGTCTTGGTGGCCGCCTGTAAGGATAAAAAAAAAAAAAGTTGATGTGCTGTTGTGAAACTTGCTGTTTTACTGTTCTCCACTCCAGTGGAGGTCAGAGCACCACCAAATATAGGAGTTTCAATGCAAACTGTATTCATCCAACAGGAGGCAGCTTGTGTGATGAGAGGTGATGAAACAGTGTAGTTCTGCTGACTTTTCACAAAGTCTTGCTAAAACTTCCAGGTTAAACCGATGAGTAAGCATGACATGTCATCATGACAAATTGTCCCGAGCAAACCCAAACACTGATGAAGCACTACATTCCTGCCACCAACAGGGGGAGCTAGATCTATAGGGAAGAAAGTACTCATCTTGAAGAGTCTCTTTAGTGCAAATGGATTTTCTTTTGATCACTTTTAGATTAGATTATTGACAAACCGGTGCCATCCAAAACCATATAATGTATCTACTGTTAGGTACCATTGTAACATAAATGCACATGCTATTGTTTCCTCTGAATACACTAACACAACAATATGGACAAAAAGATGTGCGCAACCTGCCCTCATAGTTTCTTGGCCTCCATTTTTCTGGTTCCTTCTGCAGCCCATTAGTTTTCAGGACATTTCCTAATGTTTTCCCCTTAAGTGACAGAAAACATTGGTTGCCTGGTCAAGGATAATCACTCAATAATGCAAACAATCATTACCTATAGACTGTAGACTACAGCTTTAAGCTTTTTCTTTAGAGGTAAAAACAGAGCTGCACATGGCGTCCGTTTTTGTTCACATAGTAATAGCTGCAGTGTACCAAGGTTTAGAGGGAGCAGTGTTGGGCTGTAATATTAGAAGTTATATAAACGTCTGCTGACATCTTGTGTGTCTTTTTCAGCGGCGGGGATCCGCGGAGTCACGTGTTTTTCAAGAACATCAACTTCAACCGCCTGGAGGCTGGGCTGCTGGACCCCCCTTGGGTACCAAAGCCCAATGTGGTCTACGCCAAAGACGCAGACGAGTTCAAGGTCACCTCAGGGGTTAAGGACGTCAAGATCAATTCTAAAGATGAGAAGTTTTTCCAGGAGTTCAGCACGGGCGCCGTGTCCATCCAATGGCAGAAGGAGATCATTGAGAGTGGAGTGTTCGACGAGCTGAACGGCCCCAGGCTGAACGGACATGACAAGGAGGGGTGGAAATCCAGGATGTGCATCATTTTGTAAGCTTTAATACATGAAGCACCTCACGAACTTTTTTAAAACTCATTTTCTACTTGCCTTTTTCCACCCAGGAATCAGCGTGGAGAAGAAATTTAAAAGATAGTGAAACATAATGGGACATCTGTCACAGCAAGAAAAGAAAACCAGAGTATTTATTTTAGTACACATCGTACTGCTTTATACTTTACCCTCTATTCCTGGAGACACAGCAGAGCATTCATAGTTTCCATTACATCACTCGGCCATTTTTGGCAGGCAAGTGTTTACATGTGTTTGTAAACAAGCTGCACAATGACTGCTCCTGTCGCCAGCAACCAGCAGCATTGTTATCAGCATTTACATTCATGTTTCTTATGGTGACTGAAGAGTCACACAAATACCATCAAGGCCTTCTGCTCATGTGAGTAGGTCTTTTTTTTTTTGGAGTCTGTCTCTCAGTAGCAGATGTTCACCACTAAGTGCCGCCACTCACCCGTGCAGTGCGCTCGGCCTCTCCATCATTCCCATTACCCTGACTGTGCTGCTCCGGTATTTACAAGCACTGGATGACTTGTTCGCTCATTTTAACAGGGGATGCAGGGAGACAAATTGTCGTTTTTTTCCACTAACAAACATGTTAACATAGAATTTTTGGCATTAACAAGCCAATGCCAATCCCCTTTACAACTCCCCAAATCACTCTTTGTTTGTGAGCTATACACAAACCAAGTGAGACTTTACTATAGCAACAAGTCAGGCTGTTTATGAGAAGCTGCACTTCATGCATCCGTAGTTTCACACAACATTCAGGTCGCAACAGATTTTATTTGAAGAATGAGCGCAGAATTGCCTTCATTACTATCATATAGGCATCATGAGATTATTAGTAGTGACGTTGTGGCTCCTTCAGATGGAGGTGAGTTTGGACCACTTTAAAAACAGAGGCGGCAGATTAATGGAAATGAAAACAAGAAAAATCAGATTGTTGATGTGCCATTCTCTCAGTTTTTCTTTTAATGGGATGTTGGATTTGTATAAACATCGCCCAAAGTTAATTCACGTGAGAAGTTATGATGCAAACTCACTATTTAATGGAGCTGCCATAGACGTGCTTGCCTACACACTGTTCTGTTTGTGACATGACTGAGTGTGAGCAGCATAAAAAGGAAATACTCAGGTGGGTCTGATGTGCAACAACTCCACTCAGGTGTCTTATTTCTGACTGTTGTTCTTTAATGCTGTGTTGTCCTCACTCCAGTGTATGAACTGGAGCTATACAACCAGCTAAACTCTGTGTTCATGGAAATGATGAGGAGTCGTAGTAGATTTTTGTCCTCTTTACTGTGGCTCTTAACAT
>JAVQJX010156073.1:0-13047 GCA_036025115.1 Ambassis agassizii
ATACATTTGTGTTAAACAAAACTTTTTTTTAGAGAATAGATTACACAAAATGTAATTTGTATAAAGGTAGGTGGATATTGATGTACTCGCTGTATTTGGTATCACAGATATGTATTAAAATAATGACATGAAACAATTCAGTGTTCCTGGATCCAGGACTACTGTAAAAGATCAGTGCACCTCATTTTTGTACTGAATACCAAGCAAACCTTTTTAAAGGCCAGCTCCTATTACAGGCTTGTTGGAGGCTCCAGTGATGCCCCCTCAGGCTGCAGTGGACACAGTTCATTACAAGATCTTCATCACTGGAAAGAGTGGAGTTGGGAAAACATCTCTTGCAGCACATCTTGCGGGCCTGAATATTCCTCACATTCATCATGAAACTACAGGTAGTCCCATCCAATGCTGAAATTGGACTACAATCCACTGACTCCTATGTGGTTTATGCAATATAAAATGTAACGGTTTGTTGTTTCAGGCATTGAGACAACAGTGGTGTATTGGCCAGTGAAGCTGAGAGAAAGTGGTCGGGTGCTTTTCTTCCGTCTGCAGCTGTGGGATTGTGGAGAGAACGCCCTACGTAGATTTGACCATTTGCTTCCAGTAAGTATGATATATAGCAAATATACACACTCACACAGCATCACTCAGATTTTCCTTCCCCTCTGTCCTGCAGTCCTGTAAAGAGCAGGTGGATGCTGTCCTCTTCCTCTTCTCCTTCACTGACAGAACGTCATTTGATGATCTGTCAAATCAAATCACTAAATGGAACGGCTCATCCGGCAGTCGTGTTGTGAAACTGGTGGTGGGCACCAAGTATCCTTTTGTGTTCATTAAAAAATAGCTTTTTCAGAGATGTATAAAACATTTTTTTCTTTTTAGCTTTATTTTTTTTTAAATCAATAACCAGATATAGGCAATTGTCCTCAATGCTTCCTTCAGATTTGACCTGTTCATGCACTGTGATGTGGCAGAGAGAGATGTAAGGGACTTCCAGGCGACGTGGCACTTACCGGTGCTGCGTAGTGGCGGCGAGGTGAGTGACGGACTGGGTGACGTAGCGCCCCTCCTTAACTGCCTCGCAGAGAACCTGTGGAATCAGGATTGTTTTACAGCCAGCCAACGATCACAAGAAGACACTGTGACTGTGCTTTAATGCTGAGCACACCAAGGAGGAGAGAGACTGGACTCATGTTGAGGCTCAGAGGCTCATGCTGCTTTTTGCTGGCTTACTTCTGTTGTGTTCTGTCCACATGATGTAAGAGAGCTACACAAGTACTCCTGTGGGATCAGCTGGCCTTGGGCACGCTAACTTTATACGCACTAACCACTTATAGAGGCTTGGCATCTCCAACACAGCAGTTGTGCCGGAGCATTTGATAAGACTTTTCACAAGTTGCCCAACTTATCCCACCTTAGCATTTCTTAAAGTTTTCTTTTGTAACTGACCGTCAGTATTTCACAGCAAGGAAATTAGGAGATGTGTTATGAAGTTCTCTTTACTCTTTTGACACTGGATATATTAGTCAGAAAAGTATTTATTAATTTGAATATAGCAAAATAAAAATGGTACATCGTTTTTCTTTTGTACTAGTAGGAAAGATGATCGCCCAGAAAAAAAAAAAACTTTCGTTTGTGTCTGTTTGCTCTTAGTAACAATATCTGTGCACATGTTAATCAGTGTGCTGTGCAAGTTTTGAAGAGTGGCTTTTAAAAGAATTGTGCAAACTGAAGTGGAGATCAAACACCCAGAGTAGTGAAGAGTTTAACATCACAGCTGCCAAAGGTGCAAGTTAAAAAAAATGGGTCTTGAAAATGTGGAGTTCAGAATCCTAAACCCATCATGGTTTAGATGACAGCGCCTTCATCCATGCCTCTTTATCTGACCTGCAATGAAAAAGCATGCATATAGCTGATCCATTACTGCCCAAGTTACAGAAACATTACAGATGACAAGCTCACCTTGTGGCTGCAACAAGTATTATGGCAGTTGGATGTCCCGCTTGGCGTCGAGTGAGATGCAGCAGAAAGGAGAGAGGGGGCAGACCCAGGACTTCAGTCTTTATGTGCTCAACGGTCACACATGCTGGGAATTCAGCGTGATCCTCCACAATGTACCGCTGATCCCTCCATAAGATGCACAGAGAGAAAATAATACAGTACGTCCTGACTGAAATTAATCCTGAACATCTCATTGTTTTGTTCTGCGTCTTTGTAATAACGATTTTAACTCAGGCTGCAGAGGAAGACATGTTTTCAACATGTCACAAAGTAAAGAACAAAGCACTACTGATATTATGTGAAATACTTTTTGGATGAGATGATCAGCAGGTCATTGAAAAGGTGCAGGTAGACGCGGATGAATGACAGTCTTGAGTTGTATGTGCTCTCCACAGTCAGCTGTTTGAGGGCTCCTTCGTGCACCAAAAAACGGTGACTGATGACCAGAGGGACTGACTGAAAAGAACAAGAGTCTTATGTAAGAGAATCCATAAGAAATATTTCAGTGAAAAGGGGAAACAAAATAAACTATAATAAAAAAAAAAAACCCAGCACCTTAACTTTACTGAAATCCAACAGCATTTCCAGGCAGACCAGCTCCTCAATTTGTTTCATTTTTTGGACTCCTTTGTCGCAGTCTGTCACTGTCTGGTTAGTAGAAATAATTTTTTTTTTTTAAATTTATATATCACAACATAAGTCAAGTGAGACTGCAAACTGTTACCTGATGAAGGGCTTTTATTGCCTTTTCAAGATTTGAAACCGCCTCAGAGTCTGGCTCTGTCTGTTTCAGAATGCTCTGAAATAAAAAAAAAAAACAAAGTCACATTTAACACACTCATGAACCTTTAGAAATGCACAATTAAAACTCCCATCAGACCTCCAGCAGAAGTTTAATACGAGTAATCCTCTGAAATGGAAGGACGAGGAACGACTTGAGCGTCTGCCTTTGACATACTGGGTCACTCTCAAGTTTCCTGAGTGTGTACACAAACACTCTGTTCTGCTGCCTTTAAAAAGAAAAAGAAGATAAATGACTGAAGAGGTGTTGTGAAAAGTTGGAGTGTCAGAACAGACTTACAGCTGCTGTTTAATAAGGGCTTCCTGGTACATCATGTTAGTCAAATATGGCACATAGAGGCTGTGAAAATCTGGACAGTGCTGCAGCACGATGTCGCCAACCTGAGATATGAACACACGCTCTCCCAGCCGGACCTCCAAATCCATGAGAAATCTTGAAGAGGGATGCCCAACATTAACATCAGTACACTAAAAAAAAATGCACAAGATGGATGAAGAGGTCTCACCTTTCACTGGCTGCTGTCACATGCCGAATGTTTGAGAACAAAATGTGATGCTCCATTGGAGAGAGGGTCTGCTTAAGGGCTTTTGATGCATAGAAATGATTGACAGTCACTCTGAGGCTCCGTAAGTAAGACGCTTCAGAGCCGATCAACTCAAACATGGACTGCAGGGAAGGAATAACTGGATCACTAGATCTGAGGAGCACCACCAGGTAATCCCTTCATATTGTCTGATAATTCAATAACATAGATCCACCACCTTTATATGATCATCTAAAGCACTTGATGTGGCATCTGAGAACATTTGTTTACAAACCTCTTGAAGCTTAATCTGTTTTCTTGTCAGGCTGATGAGCAGACCTGATGCTTTCACCTCCTCCAGGTCTTGCCACAGAGTACAGGGTGTCACTCTGATAGGCTGAGGTAGAGGTGAAGGAAGAGTTTCCTCTGGGGATTGTGGCTGAGGGGACGAAGTGGCAGAGCGGCAGGACGGGCTTAGACGGGACTTCATGGCAAACCGGTACTTTGGAGTCACCAGTTCAGACACAAAGCCGTCTTTGAGTCTGTGCAGATCATCTCTCACCGCCTGCAGACTGTAGTCCTGATAGAGAGGGACTTACAGAACAAAGGTAAGACGCTTTACTCTGCATTAAAGGCTGGCAGAGAAAAAAGGGGGAAGGTAGCTTACAGATGTCGATGTACTTTGACTGGAATGTGACACTCGGCGTTTCCTCCTCTGCTGGATCTGCTTCCCTGCATTTATTAACACCAGCATATTTAGTTCATCTTTCTGATTAAAATAGGTGTAAAGTTCTTGTCTTACCCTTTGTGGCTTCCATCCTCAGTATCCAGTGGAGATAAGGGTGAGTTGTCTTCCTGGTGTCCAGGTTCAGAGATTTGATTCAAACTCCATTTGTGCATTAATGCCACTGACCTGAGAGCTGAGGACATGTCTATGGAAGGACTTGGACAGGACAAAGACATTTCATAATACTACATATCGGAACATTTTTTCTGAGCTGCACCATTTTATCATACCTGTGATGTTCAGAATGGCTCATGGAGTCGGTGCTCTTATCAGAATCACTTGTGTTGTCTCTTGTCTCCACAGTTGGTGTTTGTAACATTAAATTATTCACTCGAGTATTATTTCCAAAGTAGGAGCATAGATTACCAATATTGTTACTTCTTAAACAGTTGCTGCTCTCTTCTTTGCTCTCAAATTGTGCCATCGTGTCTTTTTGTTGTGAGCAGCTGTCCTCTCAGGCTCAGTGTGTCAGAGAACTGACACCCTCTGAGCTTTAAGCAGCAATCACAGAAACTATTAGCAGGTGTGCTGTTCCTCACAGAGCAAAAACCTGATCGATAGGACTGATCCTGTCCTATTCATTTGAATGTTTTTGTCATGTTTTTTTTTGTATTTCATGAGGGCACAGAAACATTTGATTTATTAACCAGTTCATTAACCTGAAGTCATGTATCCTTGAAAAGTGCACATTTTATTTATTTATGGTGGCATTTGCTATTTCTGTTTGAAAAAGGACTCAAAACACACACAAGTTATACAAATACCAGTTTTATTTTATTTGCAATTTAAAATTCCATACAAGATAAAAGTAAATAATTCAATCTGCCTGAACATTGTTGGTATATGACTCAAATAAAGCTGTGATATATGACGGCCATGACATTTAACAGCCAGTGAAGGGCTGTACTGTAAAAAATAATGGAGAAAAGAAAACTGGATCATGTAAAAGTATGAACACAAAACAATGATGATTTGACATAAAATAAACAACTGTGAACAGAAAGAGCTAAAAAACTGTAATCTACACATGGCAAAGCTTTCAAACTGTGGACAATGATACACACATACAGTACAAGATACCTTCTGTAGCAGACATACTGGATCAGAATTCCATCAGTAATCATACACCAACAAACACACATGCTTTTTTTAAGGATTATGGTTGAGTTTACATCTATCGGTGGAAATTATTTGTAAATTTGATCAATGCAGGTTGATCCTGGTTAACCGCTTCCAGACTGCAGCTTTTATTCAATGGGAATCTAATTTGTGATTTAAAAGGACCTTTAATTTTTGTTTATTTTTGCTCAAAGATATCCTGGTTGAAAAAAAACAGGTGTGTGAAGCTACACTGCTTTTTTTTGCACAATATTTTATTGATGACTGACAAATTAAACTCGAACACAACCATCATATTAAAGAGAAAATCATACTTTAGAACCTATCATACGTTGGGAATTTAATAACATGTCAAAGTGAAAAAAACAATCAATCTATGAAAACTCACTAAAAACCAATGAAATGGGCAGGCACCCAAAACATCTGCATGCAAACACACCTCACATCTCTTTTATAGCCAGAAAGTATTGTTCAGTTTGTTCTTGAGTATTCAGTATAACAAACCAAGAGACATCGTTTCCCTGTGGTTTTTTTTACATGCTCCCTGCTAAAACGAGGACTGAGACATCTGGATCAGTAACAAGGTATAATAAATAAGACAGATGCTGAGTTGGGAGGCTGGGGACTCACATGATTGGTTAGGAGTCTAGGTGGGCACAGTGATATTGCGGGCTAATAGTGCCAGCAGAGCTAGCTCCACAACCCCGTGAGCTTGTTCCAGTGCCTCCGCAGCCTCCCTGGCAGAAAAGCCTGCTGCCTGGATTCTCTGGATGTCCTCAGCTGGAAACTGTTCTATAAAGGGATGCGGAGCAGGAGATGAAGGCTGGGGGATCTGAACAGGTGGAAGAGGAGAAACAGAGGAGGACAAGGTGTCTGAGATGTCCTCTGGTGAGCCCACTGCCATTGATAACGGGCTGACAAAAGTGTGCTCAGTCTGGAGGCCAAGAGTGTCTGGGGTGTTGGTGCCAGAGGCTTGTCCATCTGCAACCCCTCTTCCAAGTTGCCCCTCAGGAGGCTCCCTGAACTCAAGGTCTCCTTCAGGATGAGGAGGAAGCTCTGGCTCAGGTGTAGAAATGCTGATGTTAGTGACCTCTTCTTCCCTCCTCTCTCCTGAACCGTCTGGACACTGCTCTTCAGTGTCTGTTGTATCTCCATCCAGATGCTCATTCTGGCAAGAGAGGTCGGGCAAAATACACTCGGATGGTTCCTCATCAGACACTGCAGCAGCATAGTTGGCTTTGGCATTGCTTGGTTCTGCACCAGCTGAAATGGCAGTAGAAGGTTGGGTATTTTTGGGTGTTGGGGAGATTGGCTCCGGGGATGTTTTACCTGCGTCTTGCCTCATTAGGTGTGATGGAGAACAGGAGGTGCTGTGGTTTTGAGACTGAGTGTGGTTGTTGGATACCAACAGTTCATGGAGCTCCATGAGAGCAGCTGCTAGCGAGGGGATGCTGTCTGAGCTGGAGCAGCGCTCTCCCTCAGGCTGGTCCCTCTCAGAGGACACCATGCTTTGAGAGGTGGGAGGAGACTCCATTTCAACAGAGTCGGGCTGGCTCTGAGCACCTGGACAGGCCTCTGTAGTATCGGCTAGCTCTGACTCAGTCACCTCCTGCTCCATGGGCTGAACAGGAGAAAGTTCCTCTGGGTTGGGGGGGATGGAGCTGTTCAGCACCTCATCTGATTCAGCACCCACCTCTGTGGCTTCTGGCTGTACCTCGCCCCCAGGATCCTGGGACAGTGGTGTCATGTCTGCAGGAGGGGTAGATGAACGAAGGACATCGGATGAGGGACTTGGTACAGGGGGCACTTTGGAGTTGCTATGGAGAGGCAGAGGGTGAGGGCTGATATGATGAGGTGTAGAAGCTACATCCTCTGCTGGAGGCGAAGGCATAGAGATCTCCTGGACGACAGGCTGGCCCTGGCATTGCCCTGGTGCTGAGACCTGCTTCATGGCAGCTGGGGCAGACTGAGAGCGGTCCAGGCTTGGGTTTTGGGGTTGATGACAGGATGGGCTTTGGGAAGTGGAGGCGGGTGAGAACATTTGGTCTAAGGTTCTGGGTAATGTAAATGGTGGGGGCTGCGGTGAGGTAGTTTGCTCCTCTGCAGTGTCTATTGTAAGAGAGAATAATACTGTGAATCAAACAAGTAGTGTGTGTGTGTGAACTCCATCTGCGAGCTGCAGAAACAACTCAAAACTCATGCACAGATTATGGACTAATTCTGCTACTTTGTTCTCTTTAACAGTTTTATGTATTCAAAAATAGTATGTAACAAGTAAAGAAACAAGTAATAACATCAATTCCAGCAGCAAAATAACAGCAAAATAAAAGAATAGCAATGGACTTAGCACTGGCAATGGACTTGTGAATTTGCAGTACCTGGTTGGTTGGGCCCTCTCCAGCTGTCTCCAAATGCATCAGTGCTGTCCTGCTCAGGGGTTAAGGCACACACCACACACATCATGCAAAGGGACGGAGAAAGTTAGCAGTCACACACAGAGCATGCACCAACCTAACGGCCTTTTCACACGCACAGATGTGAAAAGTGTCATCCAAAAAACAAAAACAAAAAACAAAAACAAAAAAACAACAACAACCTGAGTCTGAGACCTGACAAAGAGGTCACAGTGTAATCACATACTCATCACTAAACCTCAGGGGGGCTAAATGATGTTGTATGATCAGTATAAAACCGTTTTAACTGCGACCTGTTTTTCTTTTTTAGAGAAGGACCACAACACTCTTCAACATGGTTACTCAGTGTAAACACGGAGCCTGAACTTATTGATATTGTGATAATGTACACCTTGAAAAAGCATTAAAGGGAAACAATTACATGATTATGTTTCCATCACACTTGTATGCTGCACTGTAATAATGTACTAATAACCACCAACGTTTCTGTAAGCACTCTGTGTTCTTTTTGGTTTAACCATGTAGGAGGCTTCAAGCGCTGTTTTCACTCCTCAGAGTCCCATCTGCACTGCTGAGCACAATCTGACAGAACTGACTGTAAGACTTTGCTCATCTCACTGCAATGACGCAGATGCTGCTGATAATCACTGATGCATTTTCTGAATATCCAGTCAGTTCTTACAAACAGTGGAAACATTGTAAGGGCTATATATCATGGGGAATCTTTACACCAGTGATATAAATGTAAACAATCCTCATAAATTCTTAAATCATTAATGTTTATTTCCCTTTAGGCTTAGACAAGATCTTGTTCATCTGTTCTTTTACCTCCTGCCCTCTTCTTATTCTAAAGCAGAGTAAATTTGCTGAGGTGATGACATGAGGTGATCGTGTGACTGAAAAATTTAGATGACGGCATAAATGGGGTTGAGAGTAAGAAGCTTTAAGTGGCACATGCAAATGTAGTTCCAACTGAGCTGAAAAAAGCTCAATGAAAAACAGGGTAAAGTGCAGAGATGAGTGTCACTGTCTTACCGCTTTCCTGTATAGATCTCTGAAGAGCCTCTGCCAGTTCTCTGTCAGCTATCTCACTTGGACGGGCGTCTTCACGCCCCTCTGCTCCGTATGCCAGGCGGGCACACTCTGGCAACTCTGCCTCAGACAGAAAGCGAGTTTCACTGCCTGTGGTGCCTATTACAAGTACGCTCTTCTTCAGGTCGATTGAACACTACGAGAAAAAAGGGACAATTAATTCTCTTTCGTTTTCTTTTGAGTAGGCATAAAATGAACAGAACTATACAGACAAAAGGAGCTCAAACCTGGTGTCTCTTCAGCATGTCCAGGCCAAGCAACATGTCCATTGGCTGGTCCTCCAAGATGGAGAAAGAACAAGGAAGGAAATCCCCCTCGATCTGAACCTGAGCTGAATAATGGCAACAGGACAACATCATTTAAATACTGCTTTAGATACAGTGTTAATTCAACTTTTTTTTTTTAAATGCTGACACCAACCCAAATGAACTCTCCCAATGATCTTCTGGGTTCCTACTCCTTTGGCAATTCCAGCCCAGCGTCGGTCCACAAGTCGCATAATGTTACAGCGCTCCGCACATGCTTGGCTCATAATGGTCATCTGTGCTCCTAAAAATAAATATCATCATCAAAAAAATTAGGTCCACATAGCCTCGTAAGTCAGCATGTTTATCTGCTTAAAGAAGATTACAAGCTCTGATCTTTATTGTTTAGGAAGGTCACACATCTGATGATAACTTTAACACATTTAACACAACATGCTCATCACACGTGTGGAAAAAGTATGTCAAGTTTTTGTACTGTTGACTAATATAGAGGAATGTACATATGTATGTTGGTAAGTGTAGACATAAGGGGACACTAATGCTACTGTGAAAACAGTGTCTTCTGATTTTGATGCGAAGCATATATACATTAATTTTTTTTTTTTTTTAGCATTTTTAACAGAAAACAACAGAAACAATGGCCATAGTATGTATCACATGATCAGATATAGTTCAGAACAATGTTTGCTCAAATCCGTCTTATCTTTTGTGGCGAAGAAAAGCTTCACTAGGAAAGGCAAAACTGACCACAGAAGAGTCATAGAAACTAAACAATTGTACAGCTCATTTCAGTAGTATGTCGTTAAGATTTAAAGCTCATTACCTGAGTCAACAAAAGCCTTCACAGGGTGGCCATTGACTTTGCAGTTAATGTACAGCATAACCACCTGTCCAAAGCTTTCTGGGGCCTCCTCCATTGCAATGGTCATGTTCTCTTCCACATTGTGCTGCCTGGAATGTGCACAAAAACAAGTACACACTTAAGAATTTTTTAAACACGTAACCTGTATGTAAAAAAAGAAGTTGCTTTCCATTTTTAGTACAGGTAAATTCATTAAAAAAAACAAACATTATTATTATGTGTAGTGAATCTTCACTACCTCTGTGTCATAATGTCATGGATTTGGTGGCTCTTTTCATACCTGATGTCTTCTTCAATCTTTGCTTGGGCTTCCAAATCAAAAGGATCAGCAGTGAGAAGTCTGATCCTCTCCTGCTCTCTCTTAGCTCGATCCTGCTGCTGCTCCAAAAGCACTTTTGTGAAACGTTCTGAGGAAATACAATTCAGACTACTGTGACCAAATCTATTCAGAGACGGCATTGCAGCATTTCTCATTAATAACTCTTTATATATGTTCACCTAAATCTCCGCTCAGCAGGGCTTCAGCAAGAGGGGGGTTTCTCTCCTTGAGGAGTGACAGCTCGTGTGGATTGGACAATAGCATCTGCTGAAGTAAGGCGGGGTCATCAAGCCCCTGAGGAGAGGAGCCACGAAAGGCCATAGGTGTGGAAGGCTGTGCGGGGCGCTGCTGCTGCTGCTGTTGCTGCGGCTGTGGCTGCGGCGGCTGCTGCGGCGGCGGCTGCTGCTGCTGTGGCTGCAGCGGCGGCGGCTGCTGCTGCTGTGGCTGCGGCGGCTGCTGCTGTGGTCTGACACCACTACGTTGATTGGTTGAAGAAGAGGTGCCTGGGACTGTGATGGAGCGAAAGTCAATATGGGGCAGACCTATAGAACACACAAGGTGGGGGGTTAGCATGTTGCAGGTCTGATAATAACACATATCCTCAGATAAAGAAGACATTAGAAAAATAGGCATTTCTTGTCTCATGTAAGGTTGAGCTTCATTTGTCCATTCTCATATGTGTTCAAGTCTACAATGTTAATTCACTTCATGTAACAGTTTAAAGTTAATAAAAGGGTTTTGAGCTGCATGTTCTTCAACACTGACACATTATATCCCTAGGTGCAGATAAGTCTGCAAACCTGCACTTTGTTTTCTTGTTAACTGCACATTCGTTCCTCATACTTTCGATGACTCATCTTATCGAACATCTTCCGTGAAATACACCTTTAACTCTACGTCAATGACTACACTTGACAGCATTTACGGTCATCTTACCCATACACTGTTTATCAAACACATGCTGGGTTTACCTGGGAAGGCTGGTTGAGTTGGTGGTGGCCTTCTGTCAGCTTGCCGGAGAACCACAACATCTCCATCTTTAACACCGTAGTTCCCCAAGGCACGAGTGGGGTCTTTTAGGGGCTGTTCTACATATGTGATCTGCAAACAGAAAAATGATACTATGATAAATCTATGATGATAAATCAAGATACTACGGGAGCCACAAGTAAAAGCAAAAGCCAATATACAATGATAGAAAGAAATCTGCATGGTTATTTCACTGTTGGTCGTGGTGTCAATGCATCTTCAATCTCTGTTTGCAGTGTTCCATAATTACGCAACTTTACAGACCAAAGGGTCAAGAGGTGTGAGGTATATTTGAAGAACTGTTTTCTAAAGCAGTGATACTTAAGCGTAGAATAAAAACTGTACTGGCATTATTTTCAATCAATGATTAACCTGCAGAATGATTTTTTTTGTAGCCAAAGGACAAAACTTATTCCTACAAACTGTGATGACAATCATTATTTTTTGGACACTCTTGACTGCAAATGAAAGAACACAGTGTAAAATTTCTTTCAGAAAAAGCTCAGTGACCATGCTATATATTTCCTGGCTCAGTTGCTAAAGTTTATAAATGCCAAACAAAAATAATTTACAGAAATAGAAAGTGATGTGATCTCATCTGTTCCCAACTATTAATTACATAACAGATGAGTAAGTTTTTTTTATAACATTTTTCAAAAAACCCCAAAACAAAACAATGATTATATTTTTGTCACAAAGCAATAAAACGGCTACAAAGTAAAGTAGCTTGTTAATCACGTGTTTGAGGCTTAAGACAGTAAGTGGATGTTTACATTATCATAGTGAATGTGGCTGTGTTATGGTTTACACTGGGCGTAGAAACACCTGCAGCCCCAGTCCTGCAGTGAAGCTAAAAGTTTCAGTTTTGATATGAATCTGTGTATGAAACTGACTGGGGCAGATAATGGTGCTTTTGCACAGCCTCAAGATAACATTTCTCGTATATCTACAGCTACCAGAGCAATGTTTGCCATCTGCTCTGTTTATACTGTGAACTTTCGGTTAGAAAAGTGCTACCCACACTGGCTATAATCGTTATTAAACGTGGGAGCCATAAATGGGAGCAAGTGTCTGATGTTTCGTAACACCTTATCAGTCAAAAAACAGCTTAAAGTCCGACTCATGCTAGCATTAGCTGTTAGCTGTGTTAGCTGCAGCTAGCTTGTGCCTTGCCTGAATTTCCCCAGCTGGGATTCCTGATTCCAGTTCACAAAGTGCTACAAAGTCTCTCAGCTCCAGCTCTGGGGACACATCGAGAGCGAAGGTGGTTTCTGGCCGATCCCTCGGAGCGCAAAAAACGGTGACCAGCATCGTTTTTTGTTTTGTTTTTTTGAAGCAGGATCGCTGAACAAACCCACTGTAACAGAACGCGGTTAGTGGGATGTAGCTCCTTGTTTCAGCCAGTATCTGGATTTCTTCCCAATTTACAGGCGTGCTTCAGTAGAAAGCGAATCAAAATGAAGCCTGTGATTAAATCGAAAGACGGTGACTTCTTTGCACGTTCTGGGCAACAAGCCTGGTGTGGCAGTTTCTCTTTTAACAACAACAAAACAACAAGTATCGCTCAGTAGTGCCGCATTTCACTGGGCTACTTGTTTACGACATGTCGCGGCGCTGTCGTGACGAGTTTCTTCTTCGCCTTAAAAACTCGCTTGTAGCATCTTCACGCCACCTACTGTGTGTATTAAGAATTACACACGCTGTAAAACCAGGCATAGTGAATTTGAGATTTAACAACTACTATTATCACCACTAATAACAGCATTATTATGTGTTATTATAAATAGTCATCTAACTAGTAGTTTGATTATAATTAGACATACAGATTATTTT